>PVLC010011923.1:0-18789 GCA_004027655.1 Graphiurus murinus
AAGAAGCTGCTTTTATGGCAGATTTGATTCGAGCTCACAGCACCTGAGGAGAAGTGTTTCACTCAGATGCCATCTTGGGCTCCTCCTTTATTGCTTTTCAATAACCTCAAAGCTTTAAAGGGCCCAAGCAACTAAAAGTAGATGATGGTACCAGAAAAAGAAACAGAGTCACATTATAAAAATAATTTAAAATCGTTTAGTTTAAACTATTGGATTTTCAATTCCTATCAAATAAAATTTAGTGGTGTCAGAGGCCTAAATATTGTTTGGGCCTTGGAATGCTTTGGTCTTGGGTATTTCTGCCTGACTTTACCTTTTAGGTAGCTAAATCATTATAAATACATATGCCTTGTAACTGGAGATTCAAAAAATTATCTGATTTGTGTGTGTGTGTGTGTGTGTGTGTGTGTGTGTGTGTGTGTCACAGAAATGCTTTCAGCAATTAGTACAGATTGTTACTGATGTTTCCAGGAAATTTTACAACATTTTTTGGCTTTATATTCCAAAGTTTCAACATCAAGGCCAAGAATGTCTTCCATATGCCTAATCAAGATCTCTCTCCCCTTTTCTAATTTTAGCACATTTTATCTCATGATTTCCTTTGTCAAGATATAGAGTGGTTTAGTTGATTTATTTGTCACTCTGATGGTTGTTATTAAATTTATTTATAGATACCCCCTTTCCAGATTTAAAGATTACAGTGCCTTTAAATTTTCCTCTTAATAACAGTTTTCCATCTTTCTCATTATATTTTATGTTTTTCACCTTTTCCAGACCTTCTCTAATGTCTTCATATTCTTTTACACTGCAAAGACAAACACTGGACACAGTACTCTATTAGGTCGGACCAAAGCCAAAAAGAAGTGGAAGACTGCTTCCTGGCCCTGGCAAGTTGCACTCCTGTTAATACATCTTTGTATCCTATTCCTTCCCTCCCTCCTGCCAATAACATTATCTTCAAAAGCATTTATTCCGTGTCTATGTGAAGAGCCAGCTTGCAAAAGTATCAAAAGGAATTCAGATGCTCGTCTGTTCCCATCGGACACTTGATCAGAATAGGCATCCAGTTTACTGAGCCAGGGGGCTACAAACAAGAAAGACTGTAAAACCAGAATTCACATTTTGTTAGTGAAAGTTAGCGAGAAAGGAAAAATTTAAGAAGTTGATGTTTCTGTCTTAACTTGCTAGAAATATATATGAGGAGAGAACAAATACAGGAGGGTATTTTTTTTTTTAGCATCAAGCCTTGTATTATAAATAAGAAAATCAACTCTGTTCTTTGAATATAGAGGAAATGTACACAGATCTTTTAGTTTCAAACCTAAAGGTCCTCTTACGGCCTAGAGAGAGTCAGTGTACCCCTTTTGTTTCATTACAAGATTTTAGACTGAGCCTGCTTCGCCTAGTTTCTTGGGGGGACACTGCTTCATTCCATGCATATTTTCCCTCTCCTCAATTCTTTTTCACCTTGCCTTCTCATTCTTTGCCTCTGAAGGCAAAAACTCAAGCTCCTTGTATGTTGATGATACAGTCACCCTCACTAAAGGACATAAGGAAATGGGAAGATTTTTTAGAAAACAGGAAGAAAATCCATAATTTTCTACAAGTGGCCGTGGAGATAAGAATTTTGTGCTACACATGACTTTCCTCAGCTTTTAGTCCTGGGTGTCAGGCATTCGAAAACTCTTGCATCTTTCTGACTGTACTCTTAGAAGTTATCAAGGTCAGGTCTCCAACCAAAGAACAATGGTGATTCTCTGGCTCAAAGTGGGAAACCTGTGCATTTCTGGGGTTACCCCATCAATTTTATTGTGCTCGCTGTTCTTGGTCCTATTGCCTCAACATTCCTCAATGTCTATAGATTTTGTGAGGACATAGTTTAAGGAATTGTCTTTTCTAAATTAGTGAGCCTTTTGAAATTCAGGAAAGATCTGGACATATTATCCTCTCTTTATTAAAATCATGGATTTTGATCTTGAGTATTGAATTGAAAAAAATCCTATCTATCTAATAAAGATGAAGGAAGTAAAACTAGAAATGAACAAAGAGTCAAAGATTATAACACTTATTATGAGTAAGACAAAAATCTATTGTTAAAATTATACAAGCTTAACTCACTCAGGAAATTACTTCATTTTCCTCTTTTATTTTCCAAAAGTTAACAGACTGAGTTGATTTGCATTTATATTTGTTATTTAGAGAAATTAGGTCTTTTGAGGAGAAAGATACTGAAAATTATTTTCCTTCATATTCATTGTTAGGATCCTTTGGCTGCTAGTTTAAATTAAAAAGGTAATTCAATGTTCTAACAAATATGTTTAGTGTAATCTTATTTAGGATTTTCAGGAAATTAAAATGTAATTACTTCCCTTTAAAAGATTCAGTAGCTGTACATAAGATATCTTCTACAATTTCACTGGCATGGGGGTTGATATCATCATTGGTGAACAGTGAGAAGGGGTAGGTGGGCACATGGTTATGTGGTGAAGACTTGACCTGTCCTGTGTTGGTTCATTTAGCAGTGTGCACATAAAGTGTGTATTTGCTCTTCATGAAGCTGTCGCTGGAAACATGCATATTATTCTTCATGTTTACCTACTCTTGTGGGTCAAATACACAAATTACTTTATATTAATGCTTGCTTAATTCTTCAACCAGAGAGGCCTTGGTGTCTTAGAACTTGAAGACCAGATCTTAGAACTGGAGGATGCATTAGAAAGCAGGTAAACCACATAGTTCTTTTATATTTAAGGTCAGCTGTGAGAAAGAATAAAAGTTACTTCTCCAGAGTCCTATCATAAAGCATTAAAATGGGAGGCATGGACTTCTGGTCCACTGACATCTAGTCAAAGGCTGACTTTGCTCTACAAGTGACTTGAAAGTTTCAACTTTGTTTACTTATGCATGGAGGACTAATAATGAGTTACAATGATATTTTCAAAGATAAAATTCCATTAATAACTAGTTTTTCAGCACAAGATTTACCTCTGAAATCCCCCATTAAAAAGCATTATACCATCTTGATCATTCCCCTGAGCTCAGCTCTGCCAGGGTTTATACAAAATACATTCATTTTTTTTCCTTTTGCCACATTACTACCCTATTGTTTAGTGTTAATAATTATTGTCAGTTGTTTTAGATATGCATGATTTGTTTCCATAAATGAAATTAAGGGTCACAAGGGTGTGGGCCTTCTATGTCTTAAATCTCCCATTATCTAAACAATGTTAGATTCTGAAACAATGAAAAATATACTCATTATGTATATATTGAATAAAAGACATATGAGCAAATGAGAAAATATTTTACCACTCTATGATTAAGAAACTAATGACTTCAAATTGAAATTATCTGTGTGGGTTTAGAAATGTGGCTTACTGGTAGAGTGCTTGCCTAACATACAGGAGGTCCTGGGTTCTATCCTCAGTATTGCAGAAAAAAATTCTCATTTAAGATGTACTTTTCTAGTTTAATGTTATACAAATATTGTTGTAAATTTTCTTCTAGAAGTTTTAGCATATTGTTCCTATTTAAGCCATTAATCGGTCTACAACTGACTTGTATATGTAGTCCAACTTTATAAATAATTAAGTTTTCCAGGCCACTTATTAAATAGTTCATTCTTATCCCAGTAATTACTCCTTTGTAAGTTTTTCAGGTTTCCAAATACATTATGATATATTTCTGGGCTCTTTATTCTGTTCCATGAATCTATCTGGCTATTTTGAAATAATATCACACTACCTAACTTAATATAGCTTTATAATAAATTTACATACAATAAGCAAATACTTCTATATTAATATCCTATATGAGTATTTAGACTATTCTTGGCCATTTGACAATTATAAAAATTTCAAAATTAGCAGTTTTCCACAAGACTTCTGCTAAGTATTTTAATTGAAATTGTACTCAATGTAGAAACAAAGTTCGGAAGAATTTTCATAAAAAATGATCAATGTTATCAATTTTGCTTAAATATCTCTATATTTCTATATGATTGACAATAAGCCACTTTATCTGCTTTCCTCTGTCAACTCAGGCCCTAGCACTTTCCTTCAGGAATACTGTAGACTTCTCCATGCTATAAGACACCAAAGGTTAAAACCTGGCAACAGGGTATTTCCAAGAAACCCTGCAGGCATTACTGGTGTCCAAGCTGATTTGATTCAGAATAGGGTAGGGGAATTGGATAAAAACTGTCTCTTACAATGGCCTGGATACTTATGTATAAAACTGAGGCTCATCACTGAATACATATTTCAGTTTCTCAGCCAATGTGATTTTTCAGTCCTTCAGTTATGTTGGATGATGGATGAAATGACTCCTCAGACACCAATGTGCCCAGCACGCTATGCTGCTTTCAAGGGTCTGTTGATTGCTCTGGCCAAGTTCATTAACATTTTCCTAATTGTCAAATCCCAGGAATATTTTCTCAGTCCCTGTCTGCACTTTTCTGTGATATCTGATATGATTGACTGTTCTCCATTTCAAAACTTTTCTTGGTACCTCAGAGGCCACTCTGCATTGGTCTGTTTCCTCAACAGGTGTTATTTATCATTTTACTTTGATTATTTTGTTCTACCTTCTCAAACTGGATGTTTATCAGAATCTGTTCTTGGCCTTTTCCATGTCTTGTAGGATAGCAAACTTCTATCCATATAAACACATTGGCCACTGCAATGTCTGGACCTCTCTGGCAGGGTCTCTACTGCTCTCCTCTTGAATTTCCTATTTCCTGTTGAATTTCCAGTCTCCTAAACCTGAATGTATTTCACTCCACATCACTCACACCCAGTCTTCAGGAAATGATGATTGTTTTTATCTCTTATGTCTATAGTCTCTTTTCTGCTGTGATACTTATAACTGGGCTCAGTTCACGCCTTCATGTTTATGTTTTACTTCATTATTTCAATAGCCTTCAAACTTAAGTGCAATATACTTGCTTATCTGCATCTCTCCTTTATAAAGCTATGGGATCCTGGAATGTAAGGATGCTTTGTCATCTCTATACTCCTAGTATACTCTTCCCAAGTAGCTGGGATTATCCTATAGAGAACCTTCAGGATTAGGTCTGCCTGCTTAGATTCCCTAATGCTAGGGTTTGTACTCTTGAAACCCCTGAGATCAGGTATGTGTGTCCCTTTTCTCTAGTCTGAGATCCTGTCCTTTGTTACATCTAGGGCTCTCTGATGACAAAGCAAAGTGGGGAGTCCACGGGTCCTGGATGGGCTCCCTGGAGCCCCCTTTTAAAGGCTCATGATGTCTGCTCTATTAGGTTCTCTTAAATGCTTGATGACTGTACAGTATACTGTATCTGGATGGTCATCTTTGGGGACATTATTTGCCTCTGTGCCTTTGCGTAAGACCTCAGTGCTATCATTGCCCATTTGTTTACCACTTCTTTGTGCCTGTTCCAAAGTTCCTGGTCTTTGGAAGTGAGATGGTCTGGTATGTGTATCAGTTCAGCTAGTGCTACCTAAAAGCAAGTTTGGCCCACAGTAAGCATCTTGTTGTAAATGATCAGCTTTGAAAGGTTCTGCTGGGAATCTAATCAATCTCTGCGAGTAGGGACATCTTGTGCTGCTGCTTTCCAGGAAGCTGCCAGATGGCTCACAGAAAAGCATTCCTATTTAAAATACTTCCAGAGGTGTCCTGGAAAAATATTGTCGGCAAGCATTCAAATAAGATCAGTAAGTGAAACAGTGCTTGGGGGAGGACATTATTTAACTTACCTCTCCCCGGCTGATCTTTCTACTTGCTTCTGAGCAAAGACTGATTTATTGACTCATCACAGTTCCTAAACTATGACTGCTAATCCTTCAGAAGCATCTCCAGTAAGCAGGATGTAAACACATCTCTTGACAGTACCTTTAAAATATGTCTTAGAGATGGGATCATAGGATCATGTTGCTAATATGACTTTTGTTAAAGAAAGAGTAGTGGATGGGAATAAAGTGGTTCTCAAATATAAATAAGCTTTGGATGCTTTTGAGCTCACACACAAAAAAATAGACAACAGTGAATGGACTTATTTGTAGAAAAAAGGCTCTAGTGTTTGTTTCCCTAAGGTTTTCATTGTGTCTTCTTCAGTCTTTAATGTGACCACATCAAAAGATGTTGGGATGTTAGAAAGAATTGGAAGCAAGACAAATTCTATTTCATGAGCAGAAGTTTCTAGGAATTTTCTCAGCCCTAGGTAGATCAAAACACACCAATAAAATGAAGAGTCTTTCAATTTGGGCCTAGATTACCTAAAAGTCAATGCGTAACTGTGCAGGGACCTGTTTTCAAGGATACACAAATGCAGAAATACTTGCATTTTCTTGAAAATGCACAATCCAGACATTTGCTTTCTCTTAAAGGTGTAACCTAAATTTATAAAAAAAGGTGTAACCTAAACTTAGTATAAAAGCCCACACTTTTCACTTTGGAGCTCACAAATAGCTAAACACATTTTTTTTTTTCTGATGATGTGAACTTCTGTTCCTCAATGTGAAAAAATTGAGGATGTAATCAATTCCATTTCATTGTGCTGGTTGGGAGGTCAGATTTTAACGCATTCACAATTTTGGTCTGCAAGGCAGATTTACTGTGAGGTGAAGGTGGATTTTGGCAGTGGTTCTGAAACACGGATTCTCTTGAGTTCTCATCCAGAAGTCTGATGCAGATGGGCAGGCCGGCCCTGAGGATGCCTCTGCGCTGTCTGGGGTGGGGTGGCTTACTGGCCATCTGTGAGAAATTATGCATAAAGTCCATACCTGGGAATGGGGAACTGTTTTATTGCCAGATGTGACCATTAAAAAGGAGCTCTCAGGAAAACTGGTGGGAAGCCAGATAAAATGATAGTTGTTTTGCTGAAACACAAAAAGCCTTGGGAAAATAAATTACATTATTACAAATATAGTGTGAGTAGTTAACAAATCTAGTGAGATTTGTTAAGAAATAATACTTCCTTCATGGAAAGGTAGTCAACTAATTTATCTCAAAAGCACTGACAGGGAAAAGATTTCTTTCACTCTTTTCTTCATGTTGGACATGTGAGAGACTCCATTCTAGCATTTATGGCTCACTACTCCATAGGTCATGTCAAAACTCTTCTAATTTGCTAATATTTTTGTCAAATAGAGTTTACTGGTAATTATGTGGAAAACTATCAGATGAGAAAAATGGTAGCAGAACATAGTACCCTCAAAAACATCATGACTATAATTAAAAAAAGACCATTTTTCCTCTCTCTGTTCTTTTGTTCTTTACATCTTTAAAATCTTCTCTTTATCCAGCTGAAGGCATTCCACCATTCTTCTCTGCCGTTCTTATGCCCCTGCTATCATTTCACCTATTTATGACCCTTCACATTAATGCTAAGAGAATAGAAAGAGAAAAATAAAGGGATTTAGCTAAAATGGAATCATTTTATATTTAATCTGTTAATGGCTTTTATTCTCTCATCAGTAAAATGACTTGCCAAAAAATTGCAAACATTCACAGTTATGAGAAAATGCATTTCGAGTGTATAATCATCAAATCATTTATTTGTCTTTGACTATGAAATTATTTAATTAAGAGACTTGTTAAATTAAAGATTCTAAAAATTCACATGCCATTCGTGTTTCAAAATTTTTAAGTTGAAAAATTACTTTTGAAGCTGAAACAAAATAAAATAATTCTCTTAGAGGTCAAATCCATCTCATTTAGAGAATGATAGACACATGTGTCTCATATTTTACATGTGACTCGCATGCAAAAAGCCATAAACTGATCTCAGGAGAATAAACTGATCTCAGGAAATTAAAATATCTATGGAATGACTCCGTACATATACACAAACATACATTCGTATGTAAACTCATGTGTGCATACACGCATGCGTATGCACACGCATGCACACACACACCATACATGAAAATGCTCAAATAAAAGAGAATTAATTTACTTCAGCTTCTAAAATAAAAAAAAGCAACAATTTGTTTTAGCAAAGACTGTAGTTGAGGTGACTGTGGATATTCTATAAAGAAAAAAGGTTTTCTTTTTTCAGAGTAGTGGATTTGTGTACATTTGTGGTGGGTAATGTCTTTTATGTAGAACTTTGTTCCAGTGTATTCAGTCGTTGCTGAATATAGGTATGTTTCAAATTATTTGTTTCCTGCACACTGAAGTTTATTTTCTAGGCAAAATGTTTCTGGTTTAACTATCAGTGAATGCCTATACACGTTGCCAAATTCTCACTTCATTCTGTGATCTAACATAATCAGTGCTGATTGTCAGTTTGGATAGCTCAGATAATTTTTGGTTTGCTTGATCTATTTTGATCAAATTAACCAGATAACTGCCAATTACCATTTTTAATATATGCCATGGTGCCACAGATATGTCTGGGAAAAAATTGCTGGCATGTCCCTACTCCCATTTAGCACTTTCCTTCGTTACATGTAGACAAATAAAATAGGAGCCAAGAACATCTGGAAACAATCAGTAAACAACAGTTTGGAAATTTCTGCTTCATTTATACTCGACATACTTCAGAAAAGACTATTCATATGATAATTAAATTTACATTTTAATTTCATCTGGAAAATTCATCTACTTGATATCTCTGAAACCATTAATTTCCCATTTCCATTGCCATTGTTCTAATTTAGCAATAATGGTACTTTGCTCCTTTCCTTCCTTTCTCAAAATGTATACATCTGGTCTCCAGTCATAAGAACTTTCTCCCTAAAACTTAGAATGGGGAATCCTATCTCTCTTCACTTCATAAACTTCCAAAGTCTGTTAGTGGTGTTCTTAAAATAAATTGAGCTCATTGGTTTCAATTTCAACATTCATCATTTACTGGAATCAATCTGGTTTCACCTCTGTCTCATCTCTCTCTCTCTTTTTGGTACTGAGAATTCAAGCCAGGGGCATTCGACCTCTGTGCTATACCTCAGCTCTATTTTATTTTGAAACAGGGTCTCACTGAATTGATGAAGCTGACTTATCTCTTCATACAAGATATATTCCAGTTTCATCTTTCTATTTCATTGTTAGTGTTATTTTTCCTCCGCTTTGTTTTTCATCTTCTCCTTCCTTCTCTTCTTCCACTCTTACCACTTCCTCTTCCTCCTCCCATTATTATTATTATTTTAATTTTTAGTATATTGCTAAATCTTCAAATGCCACCTCTGTCATGTCCTTTCCTTTGGGCTGCTGTAGCACCTTGTTCTTATTCTTAAAAATGTATTTGTTCTAATTCTTGAGTTGTAGATAGTTCTTGTCACTTTCTTCTGCTAGATTGTGATTTTCTTGAGCTCAGAGTCCACATCTCACTCACGCTTGTATTTCACAACATCTAGCACAGAGGTTTATGCCTGAGAGGACCACAATAAAAGTCAAGTAAAAAAAAATTGAAGGCATGTATAACCCAGGGTTATCTTGTTACAAAAGGAAAAAATATTGCTTTATATGACAAAGATATCTCAAATCAAGTATTACTTAATTGTTCTGTTAAATGACAAAGCTATAAATGACCATCAAGAGAAGATAAGTTAAAAAAATTAAGAATCTTGGTTTGGTAATAGAAAACAAGGCTAAATGGATTGTGGTTCTGATACAAAGAAGAAATTTCTATATTCTTGCTTATACCATGACGAAATATAATTTCTTAAATTAGGCTCAGAGCCTCTTGTGTCTTAGAGTCCTTGTTCAGAAGGTGCAGTGTACTGCAGCCCTTTGAGAACTCACCTGGCAGCCCTAGTCCCAGTTCCAAGTGACATTTCCAGGAATCTGGCCTTCAGAGACAGCTAGCAGCAAATTATGTATTCATGGACTGGGACTAGCTTTCCCATCACTTGTCCTTGAAAATGATCAAATGCTTCTGAATTCTGAAAGTGTATTTGGATCTGAATGCCTATGGAGAGTCCTAACCCCACACTGCTGGCCTGTCTCCCTGCATTGTGAAATGTTGCCTCTTTTGTGTTCTTGTTATCTTTTGGATTTACCCATATACTTTCCAGGACACCCTTCTTTATCTTAAATCACTAGTGTTGGCTCTTTTTCTCAATGATCATATTTGTATTCTATGTCTTTCCTATTGTCAGCCAGGTCCTACCCATCCCTGACCAACGTTGTCTTCCACCTTAGCGAGTGGCTTACATCTGGAAGCCACTCCTTCCTCCCAACAGCTCAGTGTTTACAAGCCATATTTTTTTTAAAAAAATGACTGTAACTCATAGTACATTATTGGTAGCAGCCTTCAAGTACTATTTGCATGATATTGTTATTTATATACCAATCCCACACACCAACAAAAGAGTAAACCCAATGAAGGAGAATTCATGCTATATTAGTTTTTAAATTATCCTTCTCCTCTCCCTATTACAGTGACAAACACAAGGTATGTACTTACAAGCATTTACTAAGTGGTAACCAATGGGATTGATGCAGAGTTCATTTGGAATTTCTCATAATATAGGGCATGTCTTTTAATTGTAGGAAGAAATCTTTATCTTATTCTATTGATTCTCCTGCTCTAGGAATGTTTGCCATTTCAGAATTCAGTGATTATGTTCTTTGGTGTCTTTCAACTCTAGAAATAAAAGGGCCTTTGGAAAAAGGAGTCTCTTTGTGCCCCAGTGTTAAGGGTTTGCTAGGAGCCATCAATGATTTTCTTGTAACTTTCGAAAAAATTATATATTCCTGGAAATTGGACACCTAGGCTAGTTCCTTTTAAGAATTATGAATCGAGCCGGGCGTGGTGGCGCACGCTTGTAATCCCAGCATTCGGGAGGCTGAGACCAGAGGATCCGGGTTCGCGGCCAGCCTCAGCTACCTAGTGAGGCACTCCACAACTTAGTGAGACTCGGTTTCAAAATAAAGAATAAAAAAATAGGGCTGGGGGTGTAGCTCAGAGGTAGAATGCCCCTGAGTTCAATCCCCAGTACCGCAAAAAAAAAAAAAAAAAAAAAAAAGAATTATGAATCGCCAGGCATAGTGGTACATGTTTATAATCCCAGCATTTGGGAGCTTGAGACCTGAGGATTCGGGTTCACGGACAGCCTCAGCTACCTGGTGAGGCACTCCGCAACTTAGTGAGACCGGTTTCAAAATAAAGAATAAAAACTAGGGCTGGGGTACTGCTCAAAGGTAGAATGCCCCTGAGTTCAATCCCCAGTACTGGAAAAAGAAAGAATTATGAATTTATTTTTTTGTTTAATATGATTAAATGAAAGCATTGATCCCCTGGATACCTCCAATTTATGGGTTGAGAACATAAATAAGCTTCTTCAAATGACAAACTCTTGAATAATCTTTTTTTATATTTACTTTATCCTAAATGTTCATTTGTGACTTTTTAGAATTATTGATAAAAAGACAAAATAGTTCATAGAGCTGCACAAATTACTTTATGATTATGTAGGAACTAAATGATAGTTACAATATTCAATACCTTAAATATTATGCATATTCATTTTGATATAAACAGAGAACAGAGTAAATATATAGTAGAACTGAAATTAAGGGAAAAGATATGAAATAAGAAAAAGGAATATGCTAAACTCACAGTAAGAATGCCATTTGAAATATGAGATATGTATACAAAAATGTTATTTAAAAGAAATTTGCAAGCAGCTACCATAAATTAATTTTTTTACCTAAATTCTGAATTAAGTTTTCATTACAAATGAAAACTGAGTTACATTACACTTTAAACAAGTCCTATACTTTTTCCCATTAGTGATAGTGTATAAAATTTTGATAAGGTAAAAATTGGCTTTTAGATAAATTAATTATTTTGTGAACAATTTAGAACAAGTGAAGAAGTAGCTTTTCCTCCCTATTTTCTAAATCCTGAAGATGTTGCATGGCATTGAAAACAATAGTGAGAGTACTTTGAGGCATTAATATGATTCTAAGTCTAGATTATGAACTTTGATGCTTCATAACATTTTAATATCTAAAGAATTATTAGGTTCTATTCTTTGGACCTTAGATAGAAAGCTTATTGAATGGGGGGAAGGATTCTTATCCATTTGTTTCTGAGTAGAGGGACATCTGCTAATGTACCACTACTGGCCTCTTTCAAACCATGAGAAGAAGTAAGTTTCCTGATGAATAGGTGACATATGGGTTCAGTTTCTCAATTGGAGCCTTGGAATTCACTCTTTTTTTTCTCACAGTGCCCTGGGCCAGTATAAATTACCAATCTTGAATAAATGTATTTATTCTATGGATTCAAAATTTTCTTCGGTGGGCTTCCTGAAGTATAATGCATGTATGTGTGTGGGAACAGCAAGAGGGCCTAGTAGTAGTAAGCTATTTGACCACAGAACTAAATTCTCATTTTTCCAATAAGTGTACAATAATAAAGCCAATATTTTTATTCCATCTGTCTCTCTTTTTTTAAAATCTTAGTCCTCTATTTATTCCAAAATTGACCAGAGAATAAAGAAATGCTAGTCGTGAATCCTGCCTAAAAGTGTGTGTGTCGAATACTACCACCCTTTCATGAATGTTGCAATGAGTAGTGCCTTAACTAAAGAGAAGAAATCTTTTTCTAAAATAATACTCCATATGGACCAAGACATATATGCTCAATGGTATTATTGATTCTCATAGAGAAGCTCAAGACATCATTTCTAGTTATTTCCTAAGAAGTCTGTAACAATAACTCCACAGACTTACTCTGTTGCCTTATTAGGTTGATACCTATCAGGAAATATATCCAGGGCAAAGCAATACTTAGGAATTAACAAGACTCTTCTCTATTTCTACACTTCCCTCCTCCTTCCTCTCCTTATCTCCTTCTTACCAACGAAAAGATTAAGTTAAGGAATGGACTTAGGAAATACTTATAGGTTAGAATCAGACAAAATCCAGATGTAATGAACATAAAGAGAAATTATGACGGCCTATCTGTTTCTATCTGCCAGAGTGAGATTCTTCTAGGAGCAGATGCACCTTCTTTCCATATTCATTTCTCATTCTGGCACTCTTGTTATGGTTTGATTTGGAATATCTCTAAGAACTCAAATAGACAAGGTGGCTGTGCAGGAGGCGGTGCTTGGTTGCTGAGGAGGGGTTCCTGGTAGTGTGGCCTTGGGGATTATATATGGCCCCTCCTTCTCTTGCTCTCTTTCTGTTGCTTCTGGTCTCCCTGATGTGAGATCAGAACACTTTCTCTCTCTCTCTCTCTCTCTCTCTCTCTCTCTCTCTCTCTCTCTCTCTCTCTCTCTCTCTCTTTCTCTCTCTCTCTCTGTGCCTCATACAATCATTCCCTGAGCTCCACAGATTTCACCTGGCATAACATAAATTGAACCCCTGAAATCTCCAGAACTGTGAGCAAATAAATCTTTCTTCCTCAAAATTGCTGTATCAGATTTTTTTGGCTACAGCAGTGAAGATTATGACTAAAATACTTGTTATTTTTAAAATCAATCTCCATGTTAATCTTATTAAAATCTTTGAGAAAATAAGTACTGATGGACTTAGAATATATCTCAGTTGTAGATAACTTGGTACTGTATATAAGACTTCAATCCCTAGCACTGGAAAAGGAAAAAGAAAAAGAATAGTCATGTCTTTCAAAACACCAACAATACAAATATCATTATCTAAAGTAATAGTTGTAATAAATAATCTGGTTAGTGGGGAATCAAGTGTGTTGAATACTGAATATCTCTCTGGGTTTAAAGTAATTTTTAGTTTAGGTATAATTTATTAAAATAAAGACATCAATGTTTTCTAATTTTGACTACCTGCTGGAAAATTAAATAAATAAATGAATTCTTTTTGATAAATTATCTTTATAAAAGTTGGTTTTGAAGTCTTGAAATTTCAGTTATTTTATATCATATAGGAGAAATTTGCAAGCTATTTTGGTAGTAGATATATCAAAAGAGATAATCCTTTCCAAAAGATAACCCTTAATCACTAATGAAAGGCTAATTAATGAATCAATGAATATAGACAATGAAATACATCAAGAGAATAGTGATTGCCAAAAAAGAAAATGATTTTACAGTGAAGATACAATAGTGCTTATATATATATATAAGCTATTTGACCACAGAACTAAATTCACAATAAGTGTACAATAATAAAGCCAATATTTTTATTCCACCTGTCTCTCTTTTTTTAAAATCTTAGTCCTCTATTTATTCCAAAATTGACCAGAGAATAAAGAAATGCTAGTCGTGAATCTATTAGAGGATCTATTCTAGAGGATCTATTCTATTAATTGTTCAAGATAGTCATTTGAAAGTACATTTGAATACAGGGACTTCTTTGTGTTGTTACTTAATATGCAGTATATGTTAATAGATTACTAATGTAATTAATTTCAGAAATTTATGCACAACTCTAAGAGAAGAAAAAATGAGATAATTAAAGCAGAAGTATAAACCAAAGAAAACCTTAGAAGAAATAATGTGCCTCAAATCTAAATTTATTTTTATAATTGGGAAAAAATCTAACCCCTTTAAATATTTCATACATCCTTGAAGTAACCAACTCCTACCTATTTTTCTACTTCATGTCATGTTGTTTTTCTCTCTAACCTATGGCATTCTTGGAATACTGGTAATTTCCAACTCCTCAAACTCACTTCATTTCCCCTAAACCCAAGGCCTTGGATTGAATATTCCTTAGGCAGTACTCTGCAGCAAGTGCCTCTTCTTAGTGCTGGGAAACTCCTTACACTTTAAGGGCTAGGGTCACCTCAAATGTCATTTCTTCAACAAAGCTTTCTCTGACCATACTCACAGACCTACTCTCCTTCCCATGCCCGGATATCCAAGAATCTGTGATTATTACATTGAATTGTATTAAATACAAGCCACATAAAGTCATCTGAACACTAAACAACAAAATATCAGAACCTTGAACAATAAAATCAACAAATATTTTGGCTGTTTATAAAAATCCACTGTAGATTTTTAAAAATAATATGAATTATCATTTTAATATAATGAGTTATATTTTTAAAAGACAGCGCTATATTTTACTACTTAAAGTTTCTATGAAAGATGGACTTTTGTTAATTTGACAATAAAAAAGAAGAAAAACAATTTGTTTACTCTTTTTCATGTTTCTATACTTCTAGTTTAATATCAAGAAAAGGGGTGAGAAGCCGGGCGTGGTGGCGTACGCTTGTAATCCCAGCATTCGGGAGGCTGAGACTAGAGGATCCGGGTTCGCGGCCAGCCTCAGCTACCTAGTGAGGCACTCCGGAACTTAGTGAGACTCGGTTTCAAAATAAAGAATAAAAAAATAGGGCTGGGGGTGTAGCTCGGAGTAGAATGCCCCTGAGTTCAATCCCCAGTACCGCAAAAAAAAAAAAGAAAAAGAAAAAGAAAAGGGGTGAGTAGATAATCCTTTTTATTTACTTGTTTCTATTTTATTTTCTGTGGTACTAGAGGTTGATCCTATGAGTTATCTATCACTGAGCTACATCTCAGTCCTTTATTTTTTATAATTTTAAGACAGGGTCTTTTTAAGTTGCCCAGGCTGACCTCAAACTTGCAATTCTCCTCTGTCAGCCTCCCAAATAGCTGGGATTACAAACATGTCTCACATGACCAGTGATCCTTCTTATTTTCAACACAATAATATTTAATTCCAGGAATCTCCCAGCTAAATTTAAGGCCAATCATAATCCTTGTGCTCATCATTCATCTAGCAAATATTTAGTAAGCTCCTTTCACGTGCCAATGAGAAGCTAGACAAATCACTGAAAGTCAATTCTCTCGTTAATTAATCCATTTAATCAATTTACCAAGTTTAAAAAGTATGTTTCTAATTGTTTCCTAACAATACTTTACTTATGATATTATTGGTATACATTCTACAATAAATTTTTCTACATTAGAATTGAGCAGATTATATTTGTTCAACTTTGGCCATTATGTCTTTGTCTTTATTCGTTTTATGTTAAGCAGCTATTAAGCAAGTTGTTATAAACATAAATATTAACATCCTCATCTTTTTATCAGAGTCATTTGTTAGCACAGTGGTTATGTGACTTCAGACCTGACTTCTAGGGGAGAAGTCTTGGAAATGTTTGCCAGACAATGCTACTAGATTTGTCATATAAACCTCTGTTTTTTGTGTATCCATCTTTACATACTGTGGTGCAAGTATTGTTTCTTGCACTTGAAATTACAATCTGCAGAAAGCTTTAAAGGACACCATGGAAAAGGCAACTACAAGGGGCTTAGCATTTTCAATGTGCTTTTACATTTATAAAATCATTCCTCATGACAGCATTGTCATGGAATTCGTCTATTTATTTTATTTCTTAAATTTATTTTGTGGTACTGGGAATTGAACCCAGGGGGTTTCTACCTCTGAGCTATACCCTCATCCCCATTTTAATTTTTTTTTGTTTTGAAACAGGATCCTATAAATTTGCTAAGAGTTTCACTAAATTGCCTCACACCTGTGATCCTCCTGCCTCAGCCTCCTAAGTACTGGGATTATAGGCATGCACCATTTTACTGGACTTAATTCTTCCAATTTATAGATGAAAAAAACTAGACTTTGAGGAAATTAACAAGATAGCTCACCTTTTTTCCTTGTTAGTTCTTTACATTTAGAATGTCTCCCTAGACCTCATGGAGACAAGGCAGGCAAATTAAAGGCAGGGCTTTTTGCTGAGTAGGGGGCCCCTGGGGGTATGGCCTTGGGGATAATATATGGTCCCTTCTCCCTTTGCCCTCTTGCTCTGCTTCCTGCTCTCAAGCCCTAAGCTTTGCAGATGTAACCTTGTCTAACATGGACTGAATCCCTGAAGTTTCCAAAACTTTGAGCAAATACATCTCCTCCCTCTAAGTTGTGGTGATCAGGTGTTTTGGATTATAGTAGTGAGAATACTGACCAAAACTATTTTTACTTTGCCAGAAACAATAGGGGATGATTTTCAAGAACAGACATTGAGAACTCTATTCAGTGAAGGAATGGCATGCTTTGGGATAGTACTTTAAGATATTGTTGGCTTTTTAAAATGTCAGAAATACTAAATTATAACAAACACAGTGCTTTAAACAGACTCTGTTACCTTGCAATTATGTGGATCAAAAGTTCTAATCAGTTTGTCTGGGTTCTTTGCTGTGGGTCTCACCAGGCTGAAATTGATATGTTGTTTCTTAGTAGGAGGTTATGGGAAGAATCCACCTCCAAACCCATTATGTTGGCCAAATTCAGTTTCCTGTAGTTGAAGGACCGAGGTTCTTTTGTTCTTGGTGGCTATCAATGGATGGTTGCCCTCAATTGTAACATGAATTCTTGAGTCTAAGACTGTGGGTTCCTGTATTTCAGATCCTGCAATGGTCTACTGAATACTTCTTTATACATAGAATATCCTTTCTCTTATTCTTCCCCCTCAAGCTCCATAACATTTCTCTTTTAAGGAATTATGAGGTTAAATTGGGTCCACCTTGATAATCCAGGGTATTCTTCCTTATTTAAGACCTATAATCTTAACTACATCTGTAAGGTCCCATTTACCATGCAAGTAAAATATACATAATTTTCAGGAATTAGGACATGGACATTTTGGCAGTCATTCTGTCTGCTACAGACAAAAAGGAGTGGAAGAGGAAGAAATTTTTCTCAATAAATAGTGTTGAGGGAATTCTTGACATATTTTGCTAGATAAAATTTAAGTACAGGATATGCTGTTTAATGTTTGCTTTCCTTCTTAGTTAAAATTTGTGGGTAAATAGCACCTTAGCTTAGGGTTTTTCATTTTTCCACTTCTTGTACAGGCTGGTTTTGTTTTGATTTATTGGTTCTAATCTATAACTTTTCAAGCATAATAAGTGAGTATAAGTTAGAAAAAGTTTTTTTGCTTGTCCATTTGGTACAAATATTCCTTGTTCACGGCTAATTTTGGTTTCTTTGGATTGCTAATTTTGGCAGATTATTTGTATTGCTATGGTGATTCACATTGTGTCTGACCACAGAGGTTTAAAATTCTACATTTCACCTCTAAAGATCTGAAAGCTGAAGGAGTAGAAGGTTGGCAGCAATGAGTTACAAATGGTAACTTGTATTTCATTTGGAAAATGATTTCTTTTACAGAGGTATTATGCTTTATATTGTTTTTCAAATTAACTGTCATTTGGGCCTTTATGCAGTTTTCTAAGCTTATTAAATTAGAAGTATCTGTACCCCAATTCTAAAGACTGCAGTGGTCAAGGTTAGAGTGTTTCATTATGATGTCAAGAGTGCCTCTGCTTCAGTTCTCCAAAAAGGATTTATTCTGTGGTTTTTGTTCCTACTTCAATAGAAAAATATTGACATAAATTAAAACTGAGCACGGAGTTGCTCTTTTGGGAACTGTCCCTTCCTTTTCTTCCAGTACTGACATTAACATCATCCATTTCATGTTGCCTGGGGACAAAGTCTGTTATATCAGTTTTCCATCTACATTTTGCTTGAGAAAAAATGTAGAAGACAGCTGTTTTAATGTTGAAAGGGATCTGTTTTCTCCTAAGTCTGTCCTCAGAGATTTGAGGGGTTGATTTTTAATGTAACAGAATTAATTTATTTAATAAGACATCAATGACCACTGCTATCCCTGTCTAGTTTTCTGAAGAATGTGTGGTCTTCTATGCCTATGATTAAGCTGTAGAAATGAACACTCAAATGTAATCCAGAAAAATACCATTTCAGGGTAAACTAATTCATTTACTCAATTCCTGTTGTGGCCATTTGACTTAACTAATGTTTTCATTAATTGACTAAGAACTTAAAAGAAGTTATTCATCCCTTTTAATCAACCAACCCACATAATTTAAAAGTGTA
>PVLC010011923.1:18889-45830 GCA_004027655.1 Graphiurus murinus
TTTTTTTTTTGCGGTACTGGGGATTGAACTCAGGGGCATTCTACCTCCGAGCTATACCCCCAGCCCTATTTTTTATTCTTTATTTTGAAACCGAGTCTCACTAAGTTGCGGAGTGCCTCACTAGGTAGCTGAGGCTGGCCGCGAACCCAGATCCTCCGGTCTCAGCCTCCCGAATGCTGGGATTACAAGCATGCGCCACACGCCTGGCTAAAAGTGTATAGTCTTAAGACATTGCTTTAGTTTCATATATACCAGATTGTGGCTGGTGAATGATAAAAGTGTGAAGAGGAAAATTTTGTTGCATTAAATTCTATTGAAATACTGTCACCATGGGAGGTCATCTTCTATTGTTGGATTTAGGGGCTTCTGGGCATTCTTTTTAGACCTAGTCAGAGAAAGAAACAACAATTCTTAAACATTTCTGAGGGGTCTGACTGCCTACCACCTTTCACCTCCAGGCTGATTCTCCAAATTGCAGTGTGTGCATGTGTGACTACAGGTACATGCCTGTGTTGGGTGGGGGTCAGGATGCTCTGTTCCGTTCTTCACTTTGCAAAAAGGATGAGAGACCAACCTGGGAAGCAAAAAGGAGGCTGGATCTCAGTCAGAATCATGGCTGCATTCCTTCTCAATACCTGTGTGACCTTTGATAAGCCTAAGTATTTGTGCAAAAAAGAAATAATAAAGCTGAGAACTAGTGGTAATCTATGCAAAGCACCTTGAACATTTCCAGCCCCATTGTAGACAGTTAATGAATAGTAGCTATTGTTATTTTTACTATTACAAAAACCCTTATGTCATTATATTCAATTAATGCATCCCATTTATGTGAAGCATATGTGAATAGAAAAAAAAGGCAGCTATTCTGTATTGCTTTACATCGTGTTTAGAGCCACACACTGCAGGTGGCTTCACCCCCACACTCATTTCTGAGTGTGTAGGTGCAGCCAGAAGAATGCTGAGAGCTCAGCTCTATCTTTGTAGTTTATTAATCTGCTACCATGGAAACAGGTATTTAATTCTAAAAAGAAAAAAAAAAAAACAAGAAGAAAAAAATCTTTAAACAAAGCCCTGCTTCAAATATTATGTTGGTGGTGGGCTGTTTATTTTTCTTTTTAAAAAATATGATTCTAAGTGAATAACCTCATTTTTTGGCAATCTGGTTTAAGTTTCTATGGCAACGGAAGTGACAGCTGAGGTCTCCAAGCTCTTGTAACTGGTGGGGCTCAGGTTAAATCTTGCAAATGTCATATGTCCCAAGACACGTGAAGGAGCCAACAAAAATAAGAGTCAGCTGATACCCAGGGAAAAGGAAGGAACAAAAAATCAAACATCTATAAAATCATATATATACAATCCTGCAAATTTCAGATGAGCATGTGAGATGGGCAGGCAAAAAGAGATTCCTGGATGTCAGCTGAGCTTAAAATTATTTGGCTTTTCTTCGTACTAAAACACCTTTTTTCTGAGTGGCTAAGCAACTTGTTTGCTGTGTGTTTTTTTCTTACATTTGAGTACAGGAATATTGGAAAAGGCTGAAAGGTGGGAGGATTAATAAAACATCACAAAACAGTCATATTACTTGTTAGCATGAGACCTATGAAAGAAGAAAAATTAAATGAAAATGTGTAAAAGCCAAACTTAGAGAGACATGTTCATACAATGTGGGCTCAGATATTTCTTTGGGGGTTTTCATTATTGGTTTTTGTAGAAATTTTTCTTTTTCTTTTTTATGGTGCTTGAACTTGAACCCAGAGACCAATGCACACTAGGAGGGCTTTCTACCACTGAGCTATACCCCTAGCTCTGAGATTTTTCTAATTCTTAATTGTTAACAATGATATTATATACTTTTCAGCTAATATGTAGTTTGCATTTTATTTTATTGGTAGTGGGGCATTCTACCCCCAGGTATCCTATACCCTTAGCCATTTTAAACAAAAAAAATATTTTGAAACAGTTTTGCTAAGTTGCTGAGGGTTTCCCTAAGTTACTGAGGTAGCCTCAAGTCTGGGACCCTCCTGTCTCAGCCTCCCAAGTACTGGGATTACAGTCCTGTACCACTACACCTACCTTAACTCTCTTTTATGCAATCCCACATTGCATAAGAAGGAGAAAAATTAGAATTTCATTTTTGAGTTCCTGAAATATACTCTAAAACAAAAGCCTCCCTCCATTAGATATATTGTGAGTAGGTCCTTATTGATTTGTTTCATCCCTATGAGAAGAGCTGTGCCTCTGAATTGTTTTGTGATTGGTGAAGATTATCCAATCTAGGCCACTCTTACCAGCAGATCCTTTATAGGTTTGGGTCCTGTAGGTAATTTTACAGTAATAAACAACTAAAAAAGTTTCCATAAATGAATTTTTTATTTTTTAATTGGTGCATTGTAATCATACATCTTTGTTAGGTACAAGCTGATAAAGGCATGCATGCATACATTTCTCATTTAATCATTCCCCAATTCCCACTCCACACCCTCTCCTTCCCTCCTTCTCAGGTTAAGTTTAGTGATTGACTTTGATATGTTTGTGAAAGTACATCATGTGCATTAGGGTGCCCCACTCCCCATCACCTTTAGTTAAGTCACCTTCTTTGCTCACTTAAGGTTTCTCCTTCTTAATCTGGAGATATAAACAAATAAAAAGGTTTAGTTGAAGACTAAGTTTGCTTTGTGACACGAATATTACATATTTTCTCAACATTTAGGCATGATATTGGAAAATTATATTTAGATAAGAAAGTAACCTCATTTTTTTTTTTTTTGTGGTACTGGGGATTGAACTCAGGGGCATTCTACCTCCAAGCTACACCCCCAGCCCTATTTTTTATTCTTTATTTTGAAACCGAGTCTCACTAAGTTGCGGAGGGCCTCACTAGGTAGCTGAGGCTGGCCGCGAACCCGGATCCTCCGGTCTCAGCCTCCCGAATGCTGGGATTACAAGCGTGCGCCACCACGCCTGGCTAGTAACCTCATTTTTATCTAAGGAATTATTTTGTTATAGGAAAATTTCATTACTATTATGTTATAAAAATACTGCATATTCTTCTTAAAAACTTTTATAAACTCAGCAAAAGATTTTGAAAAATCATCCAAAATTGAGGTATCAAGTCACCGTTCACATGTAAAGCCTCACATATAAAATCACATATATTTTCATGTAAACTTTGATTTTAATAACATCCTTTAATATTTATATTCTTATGTGAAATTACATGATTTTTTTCAGTGTTGGGGTTGCAATCTAGAGCCCCATACATGCCAGGAAGTGCTTCACCATTAAGGTACCCCCCCATTCCCTTTACAGAATTGTAGATATAAACATTCATTTAATTATAGTATATGCTTTCTTTATACTCTATTGTTAATCTCAAACATGTCTCAAATACCATTTTGTGCATATAACCATAAAATCAATACTAATTTTAGTAGTGGCTTTGCTATATTTCACCATGTGGATATACTACTCCTCATTTAAGAAAGTTCCTATTTTGAGGGCATATTCGTCATTCTTTATTTATACATGTTTTAATAAATATTCTTAGACATATGTCTTGTGAATTTAGTTATTTCTCTCAGATACATTTCTAAAAATGCTATTTTCTAATTAGGGGGTTATAGCCATACTTAAAATTACCAAAATTTGTATTTTCCAGTTATGGGATATGTACATATATAAGGTTTTAGGTAAAAACTGTAAAATTTTCTCCACATCTTGTGGTTTTTACCACTTCTCTAGTACATGAGACAACTCATTTGCTGCATCTTTACCTTAGTTGCCTCTTATCATTAGATTTTTGTTTTTTTATTTTTTATAGTGCTGGGGATTAAATCTAGGGGCATTCCATATCTGAACTCTATTTTTTTTTTTTAAATTTTAAAACAGGGCCTCATTCACTAAGTTACTGAGGGCTTCTATGAGTTGCTGAAGCTGGCCTCAAACCTGTGCTCCTCCTGTCTCAGTCTCCAAGTACTGGGATCACAGGTGTACTCCACCATGCCTGGTTTCATCATTTGTTTTTGATCTTTGTTAATCAGGTAGATTAAACATAATATCATAATTGTTACTTAATTTGAAATTTCTTTATTACTAATTGAACTTATTTCATGTGGTGAATACTCATTTGTGTTTCATGGTTTTTGAATTTCTGGCTTACTTTATTTGCCCATATTTTGGTAGTTTTTTACTATATACATATATATATATATATATATATATATATATATATATATATATATATTTATTTATTTTTTTTTTCTTTTTTGCAGTACTGGGGATTGAACTCAGGGGCATTCTACCTCCAAGCTACACCCCCCAGCCCTATTTTTTATTCTTTATTTTGAAACAGGGTCTCACTAAGTTGCGGAGTGCCTCACTAGGTAGCTGAGGCTGGCCGCGAACCCGGATCCTCCGGTCTCGGCCTCCCAAATCCTGGGATTACAAGTGTGGGTCACCACGCCTGGCTACTATATATTTTTAATAGCTTTCTTGGAGTAGAGTTGGTATACAAAGAACTATACATATTTAATATATGCAATTGGATGAGTTTAGATCAATGCATACACTCAGGATACCATCTCTACAATCAAAGAAATAGACATATGTAACACCTCCAAATTTTCCTTTGTGTCATTTGCTGTGTGTATGTGTGTGTTTGTATGTGTATGATGGGAATATTTACCATGAGATAGACCCTCTCAACAAAGTTTGAAGAGCCAGATGCTGTGTTAACTGTCTGTACTGTGTTATGCAACAGATCTCTAGAATTTGTTCATTGGGAATAACAAATTTTAATCACCAGAGAACAATTTCCCCTTTCCCTTTCCTTCTAGATCCTGCTATTATATTCTATGTTTTTATGAAGGATTTTGATTATTTTAGGTTCCTCTTACATCTTATATGTGGAATCATACAGTGTCATTCTGTGAATGGCTTATTTGATTTAGCATATTGTCCTCCAAGTTCCTCCATATTGACACAAAAGCAGGTTTTACTTCTTTTTTGAGGCTAAATACTGCTTCACTGTAGTTTCTGCTCCATCATTTGTCAGTGGACACTCAGATTGATTCTATGTCTTGGCTACTGGACATGATGCTGTAGTGAAAATAAAACATTTTTTTTCCTATAAATTGTCTTGCCTGGTACTAGAGAAAAATGGCATGAGGAATAGAGGGGGTGGAGGCTATTTCTGCTTTTCCAGTAAGATCCATTAGGATTCCTTCCCACTAGTCCAATCTCAGCCAACAGCAGGCAGGGTTATGATTACTACAAAGTGAGCCAGCAGCAGGAGTCCTACAATGGCCAGATTTCTACCCTCAGGAGCACAGTCATTTTCAGTGAAACATCGAAAGAAACATCCAGCCCAGAATTAATTCTTCAAAATACCGCCCCCCCCAGCTGTAATCATTAAGCTATCATTCAATACGGCATTTTCCTAATAAAATACTGCCACTTTATTCTATCTACTAATCTATGCGGTATCATTCCTGGTATGACAAATTTTAAAAAATCACTTTCAAACAGCTACATTTTATGGGCAGCACACACAGCTGCCACTTGAAGCTCAGCTCACAATCAAGTTGATAAGTCAATCAATTTTCATTTTGTACTCATTTCCTAGGTAACCAAAGCATTCATCCAGACCCTTGCCAAGGGAGAATATTTAAAAAGTAATATGTATTCATAATCCATTTTCTTAGAACTTAATAGAAAAGCAAAGAACTATGGAGGCAGTATTTTAGACTACAGTAACATAAATTTTTCTTTGATTCTGGTGAGAGAGCTTGAGGGGAAGCATACCATGGAATACAACGTCATTATGTTTCAGTCTCTTAAGATCTATCAGGAATGAAAACTGCACCACCTGCTATGTGTATTATGTATTTAATGTGAATAACAAGCATCCCACTGCTGGTTATTAAAACAAATTTTAAGCCATCAGATATTATACTTATAACCCATCCCCTGCTTCATGGTTGGAGAAAGACACAACTTGAGGGGGTGCATTGGGGCAAACCTTTTGATGTGAGTATAAGACATTTGGCCTCAAATTTACATTTATGTAAAAACAAAAACACGTCTAAAAAGGGCATTACGTAGAATGTAATTATAAAACAGTAATATTGGCACAGCGTAGAGAATAAACAGTTCCAGCAGTTGCAAAAGCCATAATGTTTTACTTTACCTTTCCATGGTGTATGAAGTAATGAGAAAGATAGGACATTTGATGTTTTCAGAAATCATTCACATTCAGGAAGTTATGAATCTTGCTTTCTTGTTGACACAGTGCAACATTCACTAAGCTGCTAACAGCTTTGAGTTCACCTGAACTACTCCATCTACGGGAACACAGCCAGCAGGTTTATTGACTACTATTTCCTGTGGGAAGTTTTAATCCATTCCCTGTAAAGGTTCCACACTAAACATGGCTATACAGTTGAAAAATGGGGAGTGAGTATTAAGAAAGAGAAGGACAAGAGATAGATTGAGGAGGACTGTCAGTGAATACTGTAGCCCTGAGTTTATTTAGCTCAGCCCTTATATACTCTTTTTTTAAATTTTTTTGCGGTACTGGGGATTGAACTCAGGGGTGTTCTACCTCTGAGCTATACCCCCAGCCCTATTTTTTTATTCTTTATTTTGAAACCAGGTCTCACTAAGTTGCGGAATGCCTCACTAGGTGCTGAGGCTGGCCACGAACCCAGATCCTCCGGTCTCAGCCTCCCAAATGCTGGGATTACAAGCGTGTGCCACCACGCCCAGCTCATATACTCTTTTGAGCACCAAAGTATTCGTCAGTGTTCAGAGAACAAACATATACATCATGAGTAACATGGTTAAAGTCTTGACAACATCCTGCCTCCTGGAACATTGAGCAAACAGAACTCTACCTAGGTCAGCAGTCAGCCTACTTGAGAAAATGTTGTTTAACTTTGTATCTTTGTAAAAACAGACTTCTAAACCTCTGTAAGTTTGCAAAAACAGACCTTAAATGTTGGGGTCTTAGCTGGGCCCAGCTAGACCTCGCCTCTAGATGGCGCCTGGCAGAGTGCCAGGAGCAGCTACAAGTAGTAACATCCTAGGGCTGCCCCAGGCTAGAGCGCATGCACCAGCACGCCCGGCTCGTGGCCTGCCCAGGTGAGAGCTGTATGCGGGCACCTCGTGGCTCAAGCCCTGCACGGCTTTAAGAGCCTCCACCTCTTGCGGGAGAGAGGGGGTTTTTGGGAGGAAGAGGTTTTGGGAGGAAAAGAGAGGTTTTGGGAGGAAGAGGTTTTGGGAGGAGAGGTTGGTTGGTTGCTAGTGGATGGTTGGTTGCTGGAGAGAGAGGTTGTTGGGGGTCTGTTGGAAAGACACTATTGTGAGGAACGGTTACGGAGAATGAGAATGGGGTGAGAGAAGCAATTGTGGTTAGAGAGATGGTTACTGTCAGGGTTAAGAGAATGGTTACTATTACTGCTTGGGTAGCGTCCTCGATCCCGGGGAGAGAGAGAGAGAGAGAGAGAGAGAGAGAGAGAGAGAGAGAGAGAGAGAGAGAGAGAGAGAGAATGAGAATAAAGAGGTTTGAGTCAGCAACATTCAGTTATCGTCTTTATTGGGGCCTCACGGTTGAGGGTCCAGCCCCGGGCCCCGATACTTAAACACTGCCGGTCCCCGACATTTCCCCTTTTCTTTAAATATAGAGCAAAGCCATCAATTCTCATAGTTGAGACACAGAAAACTCTGCCTATCTTAGGTTGTTCTCCTTAAGATACAAGTCTTACCCATGATGGGAGCATAAGTGATATACACCTATATCCTGTCTTAGGTTGACCTGTCCTTAAGAGAATCTTACCCATCATTGACTATCAGTTCCTGCGTAAGGGGTCATATGGAGCTTTATTCCATGCATTTCAGTTTTTATTTTCCATATAGTGCTGACAAAGGTTCACACCAATATAGGAGGCAAACACAGACCTAGAGCAATAAAATTCCAACACCTAAAAGACCTCCAGTTAAAGAAGTGAACGATGACCAGGAGGGCAGGACAGCTTGTAATTTTTCCAGAATATTTTGAGCAGTCTTAGCTGCATCAAAAGTAAGGCTTGGCATCCTTAAAATCAGTAATTTCTTGATGTAATTTTAACAAGTCTAGTGACATATTTTCATGATGCCATATTCCTTGCAAACGTGCCTTAATCTTATCCCAGCTATGATCACTAATTATAAACTTTAGAAGTAACACAGATCCAATCAAATTTAGCATGACACTTTAAACTTGTTCTAGTCTTTAACTCTTGAATATTAGTCTTTAAATACTGAACCTCATCTCAGTATAAAACAGTATCATATAAGATGTTTAATCTATGTTCTAATTTAATATCTATATGCTCTTGAGTGCCTAAAGTATGAGTAACATTTTTAGACATTTGATTAACAAAAGAAGCTGTCTGTACTTCTTGAGATAAAGCAACAGCAGCAGTTATAGCTATAGCTAAAAGAGTAAGGAAAGCAAAAATTCCAGCAATAATTAGCCCAACCATTCTGTGAGGGTGACTCAATGCCTGATCCATTTCTTGCAAAATTTGTAACCCCTTATCACTACACCAAAGCCCAGATACATTGACAGGTAACAAAACAAGACGTTCTTTAACTACCATAACCTGCATTCCACTAGGTATGTTAGACACACAGGAGGTAAGTATACAATTGTGAAAAGTAAAATTGAAATGGTTAGCAAAACTATTATTAGTATGTCCAACCAATATCATTTACTTTTGCTGACCTCCAGACAAGAGGAAATGATCTGGTACATTTAAGATCTTTTGTATTTTTGCTAAACCCATCCCATTGCCATTATCATTGGATAGTAAATAAAACTGAGATTGGAGTGAGGGTACTGGATGGAGAGAGGAAAAAGCCGATAAGAATGTTCTTCTTCTGAAACATTCACCTGCCTTTGGCTTACATTAAGGTTCTTAGTTATCTCTGCTCTGGGTGTGGCGGCCCACACCTGAGATCGCAGTACCTGGGAGGCTGAGGCAGGAGGATCACAAGTTATAGACCAGCCTTTGTAGCTTAATGAGACCCTGAAACCTAGTGAAAAAAAAAAAAAAAGAGCTGAGGCAGTGTAACTTGGAGGTAGAATGTCCCTGGGTTCAATCCCCAGTACAACAACAACAAAGGTTATCTCTGTGAGTGCTTTATTCTTGAATGTGGATTTAATTAATTGATTAATTAATTAAGACATAGACATAAATTTATTTAGGATATTAGGGAATACACATTCAAGGGAGAATGCAGGCCACCTCAAAACTGGGAGAAGCCCTTTGGGAGTGCAAGGCTCTTCTCTTGTAGGGGACGTTCATGAGGGGTTGGCAGGAGATATGTGAGAATGACCTCAGTCTCATAGACACAAGGTGATTTAGGGTGTTGTAGGTCCTGACCTCCACTGTCTTATCAGCAAATATCCTTTTAAACTACTTAGGAAAAACGAACATTGCAGAAGATATGTTGAAGATAGAAGCAATAAAATAAATAGGTATAAAGAGACACAAGGAAGTCAAGGAAAACGTAACTTTAATATGGAAGCCTATGACAGGGACTGTAAAACCCACAAATGCCTTATGGAGGAATTTGTTTAGACAACAGAAGAGATCACTCAAAAAAAAAAAAAAAACAAAAAACAAAAAACAAACAAACAAAAAACAAGACTCTTAGCCGGGCCTGGTGGCGCATGCTTGTAATCCCAGCATTCGGGAGGCTGAGACCGGAGGATCCGGGTTTGCGGCCAGCCTCAGCTACCTAGTGAGGCACTCTGCAACTTGGTGAGACTCGGTTTCAGAATAAAGAATAAAAAATAGGGCTGGGGGTGTAGCTCAGAGGTAGAATGCCCCTGAGTTCAATCCCCAGTATTGCAAAAAAACCCCCAAAAAACAAAAAAAACCTAGGACTCTTGGTTGGGTACCACCCAAGAGAGCAATCTCCTCAACATCTTTGAATGTGGTGTTAGCATAGCTTGAGGACAGTTATCTTGGGATCTCATGCAGGACCCAACACAGTGGGTTAGCAGCATCTCAGTCCAGTAAAAGAGGCAACAGCCACGTGAGTCAAGACAGGAAACACTTGTTCTAAGTGGTATTATGAATATGAATTAGGAAAACCAGCGATGATACAAGAAGAAGGAATCAAATAGAATTATCTCGGAGGTATTTGATCTGGAAATTGAAAAATGAATGTATTTTTGGCAAGCTGACAAAGCAGTAGAGGACTGAACACTTAATGTGAAGAAGGAATTTTAATAATGCTAATTCTCCAGGAAAGCTTGATGTACTGCATGAATTCATGGTCTGGAGGTGTAGAGTCAGAACCCAGTTGAATGTGATTCTTGCCACAAAATCCTAGAGGAATTTAAAGATTAAGATATCATTAGTGAAGGTGGGTATGGTGATGCATGCCTGTAATCTCAGTACTTGAGAGGTTGAGACAGGAAGATTAAAGGTTTGAGGCCAGCCACAGCAACTCAGCAAGACCCTTAGCAACTTAATGAGACCCCATTTTAAAATTAAAAAAGGCTGGTGTATAACCTGGAAGTAGAATGCCCTGGGGTTCAATTCTTGGGACCTAAATAAATAAATAAAATTACTAGTGGAATTTTATTAGCTAAGTACATATAACTTTAAAATGCTAACTTAATACCATTTTTTTGAAACAGGGTCTTGCTACGTTTTCCTGTCTGGCATTGAATTTTTGAACTCAAGGTATCACTGTGCCTTGCTCATTTAAAAAATAGGAAGGAAATATATGTTTTATTCTGAAGTAAATGAAGAATTACTTTTGTAACCAGAGTATTCAACACATAAAACTATAATTAACATTAATTTTAATTTTAGTTCCTGCCTTCCCTTTAAATCCATACTTTGAATATGAAAAATAGAAGTTATTCTACTTCTCCTGAAAGAAATATTGGGTTACAGTCATTTTTTTTACAGTATTCTTAGGTCAATAGTTTGCGTGTCTAGATACATATAATAATAAACAACAGATTCTTGGCTTAGAGCCAAAGCTTTTCCCCTCTCCAGGTGAGGCCCCTGCACACGAGAAGGAGCATGGGAGCCTCTGTAGGCTGAGCATGGTGGCCTCCTCTCCTGCTCCCCACATTGGCTGCCCTCTCTCCACTCCTGCCTCCCTCTCTGTTTCTGGCCATCAGGGAGAATAAGGGAACAAGGACTAATCCTGCATCACCTGACATCAGTAGTCTCTGAGCCTGGTAGATATTGGCAAATGCTCATCTGTGGATGTGTTGTGAGGAAGTTGGTTGTTCCCTCTTTGTAGACCTAACCTCAACCAGGAATCTGTCACCTGAAATTTCTTGACTTGTATGGCCAACTTCTAGCTTTGTCTATTCCTCTCTGAATAGAACTTTGGAAGTTTCTTAAAGGTCACGTTCAAGGATCAAGAGGAGAGAAAATGAAATAAAAGAAAAAATAGAAATTCTATCTCTAATATACATTTTGACCTCTTAAACATTTACATTGGCATCTATAAGGAGAGTTTTAAAATTGGAGTTTGACTAGTTCCTTTTAAAATATTGTTATATTTGTTGTTCAGCCAGTCACTTCAGAACATGAAGGTAATTTATATTTTTTATTTAGAGCCTCAGTCATATCTGAGACTGATTCATATCTTTCTATTTATTTATTTATTTATTTATTTATTTATTTATTTATTTATTTATTTATTATTATTTAGTGCTGGAGGCTGAATGCAGAGACATTCAGTCTCTGAGCTAAACCCCCAACTGTACTTTTTATTTTGAGACATGGTCTCACTAAGTTGCTAAGGGTCTTGCTGAGTTGTTGATACTGACCTTGAATCTACAATCCTTCTATGTCAGCCTCTCAAGTACTGGAATTACAAGCATGCACTACCATGCCCTGCCTGATCACCATCTTAATAGCCTTCTATCTTAGGATCATCCTAAACAGATCATAAAAGCAAGATTTACTAAATTCTTATTTAGTACTTAGAAAAATGTTATGAATTTGTTCATTGGCCTGCAGAAAATAATGTGAGCTATAATGATACTTTAATCTAATTATAATCTTGAAGTCCTTTGGCTTGGGTAGTGCTCTTCTGATTGTCTCTCCTGGTTTCCTGAAGTCCAAGATGAGCCTTGATAACTACATGCTGCTTAACACAGTCATATATTGAATTAGCTACTTATATTTGCTCCATTTTTTTGTCTTTTTCCAGTAATCACTTTTTTCATCTGTGCTTTTGTCATGGTTTTGCTGAGGTAAGGAGAAAACATTTGTTCTTAATCTTTTGTGGAATTTAAAGACTTCCTTGAGACTAAAGATAAAATATTCACCTGATTTTTCAAGTGTTTCTTCTCCTTCCATGTAGAAAAGGCTTCCTGAGATTCCCCATACCAATAATAAATTATTAAAGAGGTCTCATGAGCAAGAGGAGGAAAATGTATGTCTGCTGACAGCACCATGATTAATATTCATATTAATTATATAAAAACAAGGGTTCAAAATCCAACTTTCTCTCAGAACAATTTTTTAAAATCCCCCCTGAGATAGGTTTCAACTTTCAACATTGAACTTCCTGAAAAACAGGCTGTAACCTGATCCCAAAGATTAGTTTAGCATACTCTACTTTTTGCTTTGGTTTCTAAAGAGAAAAAAAATTGTCAGGAATGAATCATCATCATCATCATCATCATCATCATCATCATCATCATCATCCAGAGTATGATGAAGTCCATGTCCTGGTTTGGCTAGGTAAGGAATAAGAAGCTGTTTCCAGTACTGGGCAGTGGCACCCTCTAATGTGCAGGGAGGTAGTTGTTGAAGGTGAGGACTTACAGTCAGAGGCCAAAAACAAATATGGAATAATGTAGATCAGGATAAAGAAAAAAGAAGAAAGAATTAAGGAAGGGAAGAAAAGAAGGAGGGAGGGAGGGAGGGAGAGAGAGAGAGAGAGAGAGAGAGAGAGAGAGAGAGAGAGAGAGAGAGAGAGAGAGGCACAAAAGAAGGAAGAAGGAAAAAGGAAAGAAAAAAGAAAGAAAGAAAGAAAAGAAAAGAGATTTAGTGATTTTAGACTATAGTTGAATAGAACACCAGAGGACATTTTCAGTTAATGGAGGCAGAGTGTATGAGAATGAGGGTCACCCACTTCAGGGAATTTCGATAACAATTTGATAACATGCCAATATTCAGCTTTATTAGTCTGCTGCCTACATGGGGATCTTCCCTGCGGGTTTGTTTAAAGAGCCCACAAGGCTCTAGGCAAATGGTCTATAAGGATGCCTTTCTTTTTGTTATAAATACAGTGTAATGACATGCCCCATTTGCCAGTTAAAACCATAATGGCTTATTCAGATCCATCATGCTAAGGGTTACTCAGGGACTGTTGAGCAGACACGTGTTTCTGCTGCCAGCAAACACATTTAGCTCTCCTGTTAAACTACACTGCACTGCTTCTCTGCAAGTAGTTAAGAAGGCCTAGGGAAAGGGAGAGAATTCTCATGCCTCAGATTGTATTGTCCTCATCACCTCTTTACTTCCCGCAATTCCATAATTATAGTGCCTTTATTTTTAAGAAATAAAGGAAAAGAAAAAAAGTCTATGCTAAATTAATAATTAGAAAAGACCACTTTTGAATAAAATATATATAGTCTGTTTTCCATCATTAAAATAATACATCTTTTTGTGAGTCTATCCACTTGTTTTCTGGATGTGCCAAGTTACATGAATTAAATGATTAAATTTCAATATACTGACCCTGTTTATTCTCCTTAAATGATCATACTTGCAAAATTACTTAAGCCATTAAGAAATGACTCTTAACAGATGGATTCTCAGTCTTAAGAGATGTCAAGAAGAGCTTGATTCTAATTTCCTTCCAGTTCTTTCTGTTTTATATTTGTCATAATTTTCATATTTGTCTTAATTTTTTTTTTAAAAACTTGCTTTTTATCTTTTATTTGGTACATTGTAATTTTACATCATATTGGGGATAGAGAGTCAGGAAAATACATAGACACATTTCTTGGTTCCCTCAAATGCTATTATCACATGCTAGTGTTGCATAGATTGTAGTGAGATAGCTGCTATGATACACATGAAATACATAAAGTTCTAACTTGAAGCAGATTATCTACATATGGCCTACAACTTGTCTGTGAGCAAATCTTGGATACTTCACCTCACAAAGAAAAGATATCCACCTTGGCTCTAACTCCAGCACTCAAACTTCAATAGGTCCTATAGCCTTGTGGGATGGAAGATAGTTTCTCTTTTCTATTCTTAGTTGTGTACAGGGATCATGGGTTATGGTGTGATAGTGTGATGGACAGTGTGATAGGGTGAATGACCTTTGGGAGCCCAGTGACATCAAGGACTTTAAGATGGTTGTGGAGGGCTGGTAACACCAAGGGCCGTGGGTGTTCACCTTTAGTAGCTTTGTCAACTGCTTATGCCATCTCTTTTCCACCTATCAGCAGAATCATTGCCAAAGTCTGGATAACAGACTCCCCAAAGGCTTGATAACATTCAGTGACAAAATCTTTATTAAGATAATTTTAACTTAAACACTTTTGATGCTGCCTACACTGACAGATCATAAGACTTCAGAAAATAATATATTCATAATCTAAAGCATAATATTGAAAACAAGAGCCAATACTGATTGTTTGCTTTAAGTGACAGGCAGATAGACAACTTCACATATATTACTTCATTTAATAATACATGTTAACTTAATAGTATATGAAAGGGATGCCAGTTATTTCATGTGTAACTTAAAATATAGAATAAAAAAATTATTTCTTTCTTCCAGGGTGAATACACAGTTTAGCAGCTAAGAAAAATGTTTATTTGTTGCCTTTTTCTTAAAAAATGTAAATATAATAGCTAAATGTAAACAAAGCATTACTGACCTTAGAAAATGGACATCAGAAAAATATCTACTATTTTCATATATTTTTCCAGTTGCAGAACGCACACTTGCTCATATGTATTTTTAATTACTTATTGTGCTTAATGGATATTGTAATAGACAACACTCTCTTGCAATAGAGAATGATATGTAAATTTGTTTTTAAAAGAAAGAGATTTTAGCCTTTATTCTCTGAGTGGTGTCAAAGGTCTAAATCTATATGTATTGGCATACTATACTTATGCTACATTAAATCTTCCTTGAGGATTAAAAAAGTCCAGATACACATCAGTAATGACAGAAATACTTTCAGGAAGATAAAACTAGAATGATGTGGATAGTATATTTGTTAGTGTACCTAAAATATATACACATGGCTTTTAGGAAATCTAGCATACAATTATATAAATTAGATGAAAAAGAATCAGGTCAAATGAGGATAACTGAACTTTAATAGATTATTTGTTTATTCATTTGTTTGTATCACAATTTACTCACACATGGAAATGCAGCTACTTCCTAACCCTGTCTTATTTTATTTTTCTTTCTTAAAAATCTCAGATTTTAGCCAGGCGTGGTGGCGCATGCTTGTAATCCCAGCATTTGGGAGGCTGAGACTGGAGGATCCGGGTTTGCAGCCAGCATCAGCTACCTAGTGAGGCACTCCGCAACTTAGTGAGACTCGGTTTCAAAATAAAGAATAAAAAATAGGGCTGGGGGTGTAGCTCGGAGGTAGATTGAGCCCTGAGTTCAATCCCCAGTACCGCCAAAAAAAAAAAAAAAAAAATCACAGATTTTTACCTACCCATACATTACTGAGGTCTTATGCTTGTTACTTATAATGTCATAATATATAGGCCATATATGGTTCTTTCTAAAGAACATATTGGTTGACATATAATTCATATATCATACAATTCACCCATTTAAAGTTTATAACCCAATGGTTCTTGGTATGTTCACAGATTGTACAACCACTTTAGAATATTTTCATCATATATAAAAATAAAACTATAACCGTTAGTAAGTATTCCTCTTTTTTCTCCTCTCCCATTTATCTCCCATTACACTGCCCCAAGCAATCACTTTTCTACTCGTGGTCTATATATTTACCCATTCTGGACACATTTAAAAGTATTCATCTTATCTAACTGTAATATGTTAGATATGTCTTCATTCTACCCTTTTTCCCAACATCCACTTGTTTGGTAACTGTCATTCTACTCTACTTCTATGAAACAAACTTTTCCAATATTCCACATATCAGTGAGATCATGTGACATTTGTCTTTTTATGCCTGGCTACCTTAAATTACTATAATGTTCTCTGGGTTTTTTCATGTTCTACAAATGATAGAGTTTTGTTCTTTTTTATGTCTGAATAGTATTTTATTGCATATATATTTATTCATTCATCATGTTTATAGATTCTTAGGTTGATCCCATTTTTTGGCTACCGTGAGTAGTACTGCAATAACATGAGAATGCAGATATTTCTTTGACATACTGATTTTATTTCCTTTGGTTATACATCCAGTAATGGGATAGCTGGATCATTTGGTAATTCTATTTTCAATTTTTTAAGGAAGCTTCATACTTTTTTTCATAATAGGTCTACTAATTTGCATTTGCACTAACAATGTCCAAGGATCCCCCTTTTCCCACAACTTTTATTATTTTTTTCCTTTTTATTATAGCCATTCTAACTTGGGTGAAATATCTCATTGTCATTTTGATTTGCATTTTCCTGATAATTAGTCAGGTTGAGTAGTTTTCATATACTTGCTGGGCACTTGCATGTATTCCTTTGAGAAATGTATATTCATATTTTTAACCCATGTTTTATCAGGGTTGTTTCTTGCTATTAATTTCCTTTTACATTTTTTATATTAACCCTGTATTGAATATATAATTTGCACATATTTTCTCCAATTCTGTAGGCAGTTTGCTCACTTTGTTGGTTGTTTTGCTGTATGGAAGATTTTTCATTTCATATAATACCATTTGTCTATTTTGGTTTTCAGTTGCCTTTGTGTTTGAGGTTTTATATAAAATTAGAGCCCAATGATGTCTTCTAACTTTTAACATGTAAAGATGAAATCATGTTTTTTCTTGAAACATTGTTACAAAGATTAAATGAAATGATAAACTTTTCAAAGTAAGAGGTCCTAAACATAGGAACTGGTATTATTTTTATTTGTCATCACTATTGTCAATGACACGATAAAATTAGCAATAGCCAATTATGGTACAATTATTAGGTTCTAGATATTCTGCTAAGTTTAGCTTTATATACCTTAGCCCATTAAATCTGAATAAACAAGAGTAGCCTTGTTATACAGATAAAGAATATGGATTCAAATAAAGGCACGGGTGCCATTAATGAAGGAAGGAATTGCTTCCAGGAGATGTGTGGCACAGCCCTTATATGCCCGGCACTGGGGAAGATCCTCTGGTTTCGAACCCTGGACTCTGCTACTGAATTGCACCATGACTTGGGTGAGTTGCATGCCCCCTTCACTTCAGTTACTTTGTGAACTACACTTAACTCATAGGGTTGTTGTGACCATTAAAGGAGATAATGTTTACAAGGAATTTTAGAATTTTGCCTGCTACAGTGTAGGCATTATTCAAGCGTTTGCTTAATACAATCAAGCGACTCTCAATTACATTTATCTGATAGAAAATTTTCATATGCATTTTTAAATGTTTTATTTAGGAATATCTGTATGTTTGTTATAAGCTATAGATCTAAAATGTTTGTGTTACAGTTACTTGGAGTCATACAAGATTCAGAAAAGGACAAAGGACCCAATATTTCTTAAAAGAGTAGAATCTTTTGTGCAAGTAATGTCCACATGATTTATGTTAAATGATGTCCTATCTTGCTGGGGTGCCTCCAGAACTTGAATATACTGGCAGCTTGATGCGTGGGGCCCCATAAGTAGCCTGCAGAATCTGCATTTGCTCTAGGAAACATGGAGTTCCCTCCTAATGTCTTTTTCTCTCTCTATAGAAACCAACGAAGACCTTCTAGTGTATTTAAGGAGTGGTCCTTTCCTTTGCTTCTGTGTTATTTCTCCTCTCCCTGCAGGAGCATTGAGCGCTATGCAAATCAAAACAGAACTCAGCAATAGCCGTACTGATGTTTAGATTCAGTTCAAAGACTCAGTGCTAAATAGTATAAGTGATAAAATTAGTATTCTTGTGAAAAGTATACTTTATCTTAGAATCAGAGTGAGTGATAGTGCAGGTTAAAGTGGACTGTCTCACCAAAGGTTATCTTTCTGATGGGAAATATCTCTTAAACAGATTTCACACTGATCCTTGGTAACTCTTCCTAGTACTTAAAACTTCGTTACCAGGAAATGGATGGCAGAATTACAGTGTTGTCTCCGGCCTACTCTGCCACCCTTCTGCAATTTGGCAGCCTCGGGAAGCACTTAAGCAGCTTATTGTCTTCATTCTGACACTTTAGAAGTGGTCATCAGCTAAGGATTCTAAGCTTAATGTTACAGATGCAGCTGTGAGCCTGTAAATGAATAACAAAGACTTTTTTTTTTCTAATTTGTGGTTGAATTGTTCAATTAGACACAAATATTTTGTGTTGAAACAATAATGAAAAACCAAGATATTCAGGAGTAGCAAAAGTACACCTCATAGGCTTTCAAAGAATAATTGTTAGACTGAATTTTAAAAAGAAATCTAAGAAAAAAAGAATACAATGCAGTTGTCTGAAGGGCCAAGTCAAGCACACATGCTCAAGCATCATAGAATCCAGAAAAATGCTAATCTAGAGTAGAGCTCAGGGCTCATTGTGCCCATATGAATAATCATTTTCCAAGAGATGACAATTCTAACAGCCATATCTGTTATAGAAAATATGCATATTTCTCAGTGAACTGGGCTGTATTTATCTAACATGTATTTACTGTATACTTAATTATGAATAAGACAGAAAGCTAGGTACTTGGAATATAACACCTTCATCAAGCTAATAGCCTATATATACACTGATTTACATAAACACTTTGGTTTCATGTCCCAGTTATTGTATCTTCAAGTTTTGATTAGATGTATGCATTGTGATTTGTATTTCATAAATATTAATGTAAAGAAATATAGATTTGTACATTGTATAAGTTATATAAGGTATTTTATAATCCTTGAAGGAAACTGGGGAACTCTTTAAATTGAACTGCTATTTGTTCTCTTCAGACAGAAAATAAACGAACTATATAGTAGAGGTTTTACTGGCAAAGAAACTTCCTGGAAGGTTTTGTAATTTATAGAAGAGACATGGGGGCAGCAAATATATGGTTCAAGTAGAATTTTTAAATCTTCAGAGTTTCTATATTTTCCATATAGGAATTGTGTCATTAAATATACTTTGGATCACCATTGGTTAGACAAAATCCCAATGTGAAGTTTGGAATTCTTGAAAACTGATTAGTGAGAAAATGAAATATTTTCCTAAATTTTAAAGGTTAAAATTCATGCTCAAGTCATTCATTAGTCTGTGTTTTTGAGTGAGTGCATTCATTTTTGAAGAAAACAAAGAAAAAAATTTAAGAAGTTACTGTTCTGGCAAAAGATGCTTTGCTAGAGGTATTTGCTATAACATGTTAAGTTAGAAAACATTTTCTATTATTTAAGGTGGTATATTTATTTCCTCTTTTTCCTCGTCTTCTTCACTGAGGTCTAATTAATAGGTGAGTGGCATAGGATATGGAAGGAAATACACCAAGTGATGTGTGCATGTCTGAATAAATCATTTTGTTTCTCACTATGATGTATATTTACAATGCATCAATAAAAGTATAAAAAGTGCATGCTTTTGGTATATACATCTCAATGAGTTTAGACATGGGCAAACACATGTGATACCATCATTGTAACCAAGATATTAAACATATCTATCATCTCCCCAAATGTCTTTGTGCTTGTGAGTGTGTGTGTGTGTGTGTGTGTGTGTGTGTGTTTTGGAGGAAAACAACAAGATCATTGTTATCTATAGGTATTACATTACACAGCAGATCTGTAGGATGGATTTTTATTGCATAACATAAGCTTTATACCCATTGTAAAATAGTCCCCATTTTCCTTCCCTCTTGGCTTCAGGTAACAACCATGCTATTCTCTGTCTCTATGATCTTGGCTATTTTAGATACTTCATATAAATAGCATCATGTAGTATTTGTCCCTCTGTGATTGGTTTATTTAGCTTTGCATTGTATCCTACAGGTTTGTTCATGTTGCTGTAAATGTCAATATTTCCTTCTTTTTCAAGGCTGAATATCAGGGAAACATTTACTGTTTACAACTTATAATTTCCCCTGTGTAAATTGCTCCATTTTTTTAATGGCATAGATGGCCAAATCATATTTTATTTTATGTTACTCTGTTGGCATATTGGTTCCAGATAAATGGTTCAAAATTAGCTTAGTCTATTTACTCTTTAAAAAGTTCATTAAAGTAAATGAAATGCCTCAGAAATACACTGTAATTACTGAGGTGTTTGAAATAAACAAATTCACTTTAAAACAATAGTGGATTTCAGAAATATTCATCATATAGAATTCTTATGAGAAAAGAGAAAACTATCAGCAAATTATTTGGTACATTGCTTTTCTAATTTTTTATATACTGAATGACTGCCTTCTCATCTTTTTTCCATTGTAGACAATTGAGCCCAAATTATAGTTATGATATTCTTCGTGAGTACAGTTTCATTCATTTGAGGAGTTTATGTTCAATGTTCACTTACTTGTTCATAAATTTTAGCAGATATGGCTAAAAATCTAGGAGATACATGGTGATGTTTTCTCTAGTCTCTTTGATTTTGAACTATTCAACAAATATTTCATTTGAAAAGAAATGAAAATTAAAATAAGACAAGAAAATGTCCTTTTTATTCTGAATGTACAAACTCAGGAGTTGAGAAATGATAGCTATGTGGCTAGTGAACACAATTGGGCCTAAATATAAACTTATATGAATACATTATATAGAAACTATATAAAAATGCTATATATAATTTAGTTATATAATAGAGCATACAATGATGTGAATGTTAAAAATAAAATATAAATTGAAGATTCCAAATGTACTCTTAATGCCATGCAGTCTGATTGAAATTCATAGTATACTAGAATTTTTGGTTGGTTTGCTTTGCAAAATATCATCATTTGAGTCAAGAGCAGATAAGAATAGACTCTGGTCAAATAAGTCTAGCCAGATATACAGACTTGACCTACACTGTTTTGAAATTACTGCCATGTTCAAATCCTCATATGGCCAACTTGGACCATTCATAGTTAACAATCATTAAAAAAAAGAAAAAACTGGTTCAGCTCAGGAAATTCTCCTGGTGGGTCAAATATGTGACCAAGGAGTAGAGGCTTTATCTGCTAAAATTTGCAGCTTGATTTCTTGACAGATCATTGTAGCAACTTACTTGCTTCTTTATCTGTATCTCATATTTAAACTCTTCATAATAATGTCAACTGGTCCCTTCTCAAAATAAAAGCCTTCTGTATTTTTTAAAAATATCTGTTTTATTTAATTAGGAGTTCACTTTTCCATAAATATAGGGTGCTTGTCTTGTCTCTTCCTTCCACAGGTAAGGTTTCTTAATAGTTATTCATGGGTTAGAACTGGAAAAAAAGATGATATTCAGATCCTAGTTATTGAAAGATATAAAAGAGGAATACTTAAAAAATTTACTTTAAGGAAGCCTGAAAGTTTTGAGTCTTTTGGATGCTTCCATTTGAACTTTTTAGCATTGGCATTGAGAGTTCCATCAAATTTTGACAGCTCTATTTGTTTAACTAGGTAAATGAAAAACAATTTAGTGTTAGCTTTCAGGAATCAATATTCTCCTTTAGCAATGTATGTGAAAATATTAACAAGAATCAAGACAGAGCAACTTATGAACTTTTACCTAAATATTTCAACAATAAGGCTTATTTTGGAAAAATATTCAAAGAAATTTTTTTTGTATTTTTACTACTATTACTACTACTACCAGTTCAAAATCACTACTATAGTTCAAAATCACTACTACCAATTTTCGTATTTACTCTGTACTGGGGAACATATGTAGTACTACAGACAGGGAGATGAGGAGAAACATTATATCGATTTGCCCAAATATTTCATGATTGTGTTAAATAGTAATGGGTGGTAAATATCAGAATTTTTGACTGGTAGCTTGGCTGGAAAAATGCAAAATAATCTTTCTACTATCTATCATTGTTTCTTTTAGAAATGTATGATTTTATTTAAGGCTAGTCTGAGTAGCTGGCAAGACAAAAAAAGAAAGGCCAAATGCAAGGGGAAAAATAAGTGGATATTTTAAAGCCAAATTTGGAGTGTGGACTTTGAAGATGCAGTTGATGGAGTTATTTTTCTCCAGGATTTTAGGGGAAGAATATAAAACTATAAATTGGTATAACTACTATTTTCTCTTATTAAAAATTTCCCCCTTCCTCTAATAATGAGAGGAGAAATTTTGTCCCAAATAGTTTCAAGTTTGCTACAACTCTTGCCGAAAAGCAGTATTGTTTATTTTTTAAAGGATCTTGTTTGCATTCTCTTTAGCTGAAGTTTAGTTCTTAACTCTATAATTTTACTATAAATCACCTACTATCTTAATATGTGTCAGAAAGTTTTAGGATTTGGGTAATGGTAGGTTGCTGCTTTCCTATGTTCTTTTAAACTGTTGATAACTGCTAAAGACAGAAACAGTTTGGTAAACATGTTTGCCAAGTGAGTTTTTTTGAGTTCACAGATGTTATGGACTCCAGAGCATACCACTGTGCAAATCATTTTATTTGGTTCTCAGAACATTCCTGCCTCCCCCCGCCCTGAACCAGCGGAGACTACAAATAGTGGACTCACTACATACAAGTATTGAATGTGTACTATATATTGGATATTGTTCTGGATGCATTTTCAGTGTTTTATTTTTAAGTCAAAGGAAAGGCAGTGATGTCTTGTAATCTGACAAGTACAAATACTCTGTATTTGAAGTTTATGCATGTTGCATCTCCTCTGTTTTGACATGGTTCTGACACAATCACGAAGGATTGGTGGCTGAGCATTTGGAGACTGATTGTGTGAGTGCTTGGGCATTCAGCCAGTGGCATTATGATCTTCTCAGACACCAGAGCTAAATGACATCGTGACTTCTGCTCCTTTGATCCCATTTGTCATCACAAACGTCTTTTTCCCTAATACATCATTCTCCCCTGTCTTTTACTTTTAATTTCCACTGACAGTCTCTATGTCAGGCTCTTCTTTTGCCTTCTATTTCTGCAATAGTTTTGAAATTTCTGTGTTTAAATGGTACTCCAGATTCATCTTTGTAATGCCTTGCTATGAGTCTGCCTCTTGTCTACTGAAAAATTTTAAATAATACATCTTCAAATAATCATAAAACACTTCATATCACTTTTATTAACATACATAGAATCATAAAATAACTTAATTAGAATACTCTAATTAAGCAGTAATTGAACAGTTGAAGATATTGAAGCCCAATAACCTTAATAGATCCAGGTTTATTAGTTATTAAAAGTGTCAGAACTAAAACAGAAATCTCTTAAATTTCCAGTCTGTGTACTCTCTGTTGTTATATAATATCTTTCATAAATTCAGTGTTTTCTCTACTATATAAAAAAACCAGGTCAGAGATTATGAAAATGCATCCAGAAGGGATAGAGGAGAATTTTAGTGAACTGGGTCACCATGTTAAAGGATTTGTCAGTGAAAATTGTCCACTTAAGCTGGTATGTTTATTGCTCAATTTAATTACATCTAAAATATCTGGAGTGGGATGGTTGCTCAATAAATAGATAAAAAATGAGTGAAACATAGTTTGTTGAGCATAATACTCAAGACATAATTTCAGAGCTGGAAGTTCTAGTGAATTCTCAGGGAGTCAGAAAAAATACCAAGAACTACTCCATGGGAATCTGATTAATTTCAAAGTTCTATGCGTTTGCTTAAATTTTCTGATTAATTTTCCACAGAGGTGACTTCATAAATTATATATCGTTTATAGACTTATTTTCCTCCCCTGTCTCATGTTCTTACTCATTTACCAGTGTTTCTTAAACTCACCTTCAAGTCAGTTGCATTCACTGAAACCTGTATTTTAGTGTTTTCTCTGGGAACCCAAACTAAAACAGTTATTTAGCATAAAGCTTAAGTTATTTTCCTTGGTCATTTATAAGCACTTCTAGTGCTCATGCCATGAAAAGTTTCTCTATTGTGTAGTGCCTACAAGATTGGAAGTCCCCTGTCATTACTTTGCTCTCCTGATGGCCTTAAGGACTTCTTGGTGCTTCTAGTTTAGGTCCTTGCCGAAACTAACGTGATAACTGCTTACTGTGATAAAACTTTTAAAATACTAGGTCATGAAGAGAGGTTTAAGTAGTATTAATTTGTTTTCTCTATTCTGTACCCAAAACAATGTCAAAGGACATACAGGTATTATTGATTGTTGAATTTCTACGTTGGTAAGAATGATAGGAAAACTTACTACTGTCAGATTCTCATTTAGTTGGCTTTTGTGGATTAATATGGAATGATTTACCGTCAACATAAATTTACCCAAAACATACACTCTGTGGGCATAAGCTGGTTGGTTGCTACTTCAAAGTAGGTAGGTATTCTTATCTGTCATAGCACCTCTCCTGTGGTGACAATGTAATGCATTTGCTATGGTAGCTGGTGACAATCACAATTATATCACCTAACTGGCGACTGGTAAATTTACAGACTTCCTCTCTTCCCTAACAGCAACATTGAGCTTATGAGGAGAAAAGAAAAACACACAAGCAGTGGAAATTTGGTGCATATTAGGAGAACTTTTGGTCCACAAATGGAATGGAGTCTGACCAATAAATTCGCAGAACAGTGTTTTCATCTCTTGTGATATTTTTCTTTACTATTCTTCCAGTTCCCCTTTGAACATCTCACATTTCAACCTCCAAAGAGTGAAGATATGATGAATTCTGTTATTTAACATCCAGCTCAGGTTAATTCTATTGAACAGACCACTTAAATTAGAGCAATTTATAGGCGGTTAGCCAATGCTTAGATGTCTGTATTCAAGCCAAGCATAGATCCCAGTTAAAAAAAAATGTGGTCAAGAAATCTATGTTGGGGCCTGGTATCCATATCTTGTTCAGTTGTCAGTAGTCAGGGTGACACAGAAATGTAGAACAGAGCAGGGGGACTCACATGTGGAATGCTTATGGTTTGACCAGGAGAGATATTTAGTTCATTTTATGTGGATATAACTAGATACCACAGACTGGGTAATATATAGAGAAAAAAATTAAATCTCATAGGTCTGGATAAGCTGGTAAAGTCATAATCAGGTTGCCAGCATTTGGTGAGGGCTTTTGTGCTGTGTCATCACATGGCAGAAGGCAGAAGGGCAGGAAAGCATGAAAGCAAGGGAGAGGGCTCAAGTAACCCTTGTCAAAAACATATCTCATGATAATGACATTAATCCATTCATGAGAACAGAGAGCTCATGACCCCTGAAAGTCCTACTTCTCAACATTGCATTCGAGATTAAATTTTCAACATTGGGGACACATTCAAATTATAGCAAGAGTATTGCAGTCAAGGAAAATACCATGAAACTTTCTAGAAATGTCACTGTATAGATCAGATACCTTGCTAGGCTTATTATACCCTTCCAATTCCTTCTACAACTTGGTTATGACTGCCTGTCCAATCCTAACGCCACCAACTGTTAGTTGTATGACCTTGGAAAAATTACTGAGCCATTTCTTTCAGTTCTGTTATAGAAACAATGGAGATAAAAATAATTCTTGGTAGAGCTGCAAAGAAGAAATGGTACATGCTCTTAGCACCATTTTTGTCACAGAATAAAGACATAAAACTTGTTATCATAATAATTTTTATAAGATATTTCTTCCTAACCAATGCTTAAAGAAAGAATAAGTGGAGGTATTCTGGGATGTTGATTGAAATTTTACATGGTATGGAAGCAGTTGTGTAAAGCACTGAAAAATTAATATTATAAAATATCTGACTTATTTTTCATCTGTTTTTTATAATTTCAATGATGTATTAATCACTTTTCCTGTAGTAACAATCCCTGAATTTCACTAATTTTTCTACAAGGGTTTATTTCTTATGCACATGTTCATGATTTGAAAATGTAATTCTCGATGCAATAGTGTCCAGGAGTGGACCTTGAGAGGTGAGAAGGCCATTTGGGTAGCACTCAGGAATTGATTACTGCCATTATGAGAGCGTGTTCTTGGTAAGAGTTAGTTTGGCTCTGGATCTGTTCCAAGCTTTCTTGTCTTTCTACCTTCCTAATACAGGACCACAAATAGGACAAGCATACCTTGTGGTGATTTTGAGATAAAGGAAAGAGCATTTGAGCTTGGAGAAACTCATGAAACATTAAAGCTTCTGCTTGGACACTGCATCTGTCACATCTACCCATATTCTGCTGACCAAGACATGTCATAGATCCATGCCCAAATCCATGAGGCTAGGGGACCCTTCTCATAGGAAGCACTGGAAGGTTCTATGGAAATAGATGGGGGTTGATAATCCTATTACAGAAAAGGGTAATATCAAGTAATTGTAAAAAAAATTACACATTCTGCAGCAAGTAGATTTTAAGGTATGCTTCTTTTGAGTCAAAAATTTTCCTTTCCTTTTCCCTTAAGAACTAATTTTGAAATTATTATTATTTTTTTAATTTATTTATTTATTTTTCATCTTTCCCTTATTTGGTGCATTGTAATTACACATTTTTGTTAGGTACAAGCTAGTATAGGTAAAGACATCCATGCACACATTTCTCATTTAACCCTTCCCCAATTCCCACCCCACTCCCTCCTCTTCCCTCCTTCTCAAAGTCAGTTTAGTGATTGACTTTGATGTGTTCATAGAAAGTACATCATGTTCATTAGGGTGTCCTCCCTACCCCCTTCACCTTCCATTAAGTCAAA
>PVLC010011924.1:0-20000 GCA_004027655.1 Graphiurus murinus
TGATAAAAATGTGATGTACACATTACACATTAAACAAGACTTTGTTTGGGGGGGGAGGGGCTGGAGGTGTAGCTCAGTGGTAAAGTATTTTCTTAGCATTTACAAGGTCATGGGTTCAACCTAAGCAACTCCTTACCCCTCAAAAAAAAAAAAAAAAAAGTTCATTAGGATGTGTTTCACAAGCCGGGCGTGGTGGCGCACGCTTGTAATCCCAGCATTCAGGAGGCTGAGACTAGAGGATCCGGGTTCACAGCCAGCCTCAGCTACCTAGTGAGACACTCCGCAACTTAGTGAGACTCGGTTTCAAAATAAAGAATAAAAAATAGGGCTGGGGGTGTAGCTCGGAGGTAGAATGCCCCTGAGTTCAATCCCCAGTACTGAAAAAAAAAAAAAAAAGAATGTGTTTCACAGTCAGAAATGATTAATAATGAGGCTAGTATAGTTCATTTGGGGGATAAAACCTATTTAAAAACAATATCTTTTACTTCTTTCTGTCATTTTTTCACCTGTTTTCTCCATGTCCTTTCAAAACTACATCACACACACACACACACACACACACACACACACACACAAGTACCTATATTTGATTTTTTTTTTTTTTTTTATGTGTAGCCCACTTGTGTTAACTGTATAGTTCTAGATACATTTTGGCTTTCCTTTTACCTTTTACATAGGGAGTTTCTGTGCTATGATTAAGATAACACCTAGTTTGAAGAAGTAGCAGAAGTATTTGGTTTATTTACTTTTTTTAATAGATTTTTATTGGTGCATTGTAATTATACATCATAGTGAGGTTCAAAGTGATAGGAACATACATGCACACGGCACTTGGTATGTTTTCCTCCAGATCCCGCCCCATCCTCTCCCCTTCCCCATATATGTTACTGAGATTGGTATTAATAGGTTCACTTATGTACATAGCATTTGAACTGTTTCCTTCATCAAGTCTCCTTTCCCCAACCATCACCCTGGACTCTCTCCATCACTCCACTGGAATTTCTTTCCCTTTATTTTAAAATAAGCAACTAAGATTAGCAAATTTAAAAGTAGTTTATTTCAAATTATCTCCTCATTTTAAAATATAACTGAGAAATATTTCCCTTTTTCCTAAAATGATTAGCAAACATTGAATTATCCATAAGGAGGTCAGTAAAATAGTTCATAGTCATCAATACAAAATATAAAATTTTAGAATGGTTTCAAATATAGAGAAGTAGCATCCTTATAGCTTTAACTCTACTGAGATCAAATTTATTTTAACTGCTCTATTAGAGGCAAATTAAACCATGTTTATTTACAGCAGGGGAGAATTGGATTGAAATTATAAACAAAAGGAGATTTATGTTTCATGTGTTTAGTATACATAGGGCTAGATCAACCATTTTATTCAGTTTAGTCAAAGCTAAAAAAACATAATGGTATTGTCCATCATAACAGTAGATGAAATTGTGCAGTTAATTATTGTCAAAAAGAACACAAGATGGGATTGGAAAAAACAGTTTTTACTTGTGTTCCCTCCTACTGGAGCATATTCCCATGGGTAGCATTGCTGGGCACCTCCTCCAGGACAGGAAATGCCACTTCCTTTGAAGAGGCTGGATCTTCTTTGCTTCTGCCTCATTATGCAGGATTCTTTGTTTTTACAAATGAAAAAGCCAAAAGCACTAATGACTGGATTGTCATTCACACTCCACTTTAACAATGTTCTGTTTATCTGGAAATCAGAGCATCCCAATTATAGGTGGTGCTCAGGTTTATTTAAACCAGCCTGTATTATGGGGCAGGGTGGGGAGAATGAAAAGGTAATGAAACTGCTGCTGCTACTGCTGCTGCTGCTGCCACTGCTGCTGCTAAAAGTGCTAAGAGCTCTTCACTTTTCATCCTGGACCAGGCTGGTTGTATTCTAAAGCAGTTTATCTTCATAGGTCCTCTTATATGGAAGAAACAACACTAAACCTACCCAAACACATTTCGTATGTAGCTTTTCCCACTGCCTTCAGATCAAAGTTATTTTCTTCAGGCTGGACTAAATTATACACAGGTCCCAGGAGTGAAGGACGCTGAATTAACACACTATGTCATGAAACCTTGACTATAGAGTATTTTTTTTCAAAGTCCAAGACACTATTTTGCTATTGCATTAAAAATTAATGCACAAATTGCCAAAAAGAGAAGCATGCCTAAATAGCCTAAGCAAATTTTGTCTGCATTTTGCATACTTTCAAGTCACCTAAAGCAAAGGGATTTTAAGGAGATCGGTTGAAGTGTTGTATACTTAATATGCAAACTCCTTTGTCTAATTATGTGCAAAAACCTCACTCTTAAATAAGCAGTTTTGTGTATACTGTCTTTTTAGAATAAAGTTCCAAAAGAACAGAGAAAAAAGTATGAGTGCAATTCCATTATACACAAGGTTATGGGGTTTGGAAAATTCTGAATTTGTTTACTGATCCTTGTCAGCTTGATGTGTTGGGCAGAAAAATGAACAGAGTTTAATTTAAATATAACTAAACTGAGCTTTGCATTTAGATACTTAAAATAGAATATACACATACGAGCAACTATTCACAAATAGGTTTGTGCATATTATAGTTAATGTAATATTTGAGGATTGTGACTGAGGAATAAAGTAACCATGCCATAATTCAAGGTGATACCATGCCTAGTTTGTGTTAAATAAATGTGCAAATATATATATATATTATATGGCAAAATAGCATTCTCTGAATCAACTGTGATATCTTTAGATTTTTAGGATGATGGTAAATGTTATCTCTGCAAAATCCTTTTTTTAAAATAAGGATAAACAACACTTAAAAGATGTGCAATACTTTGGGCCTTGGGTTTCGTTTTCTGGGTCAGCCACACAGGCTGGATATCATGAATCTAGCATGGGGCTCTCCAGTTGTGTTAACCCCATTTATCCCTGCATGCTACAGCTCACCTGTTATTTACACACATAAAAGGGTTGGTCCTGCAGAACAGGGGAGTGCTCTGTTGTGACACAGAACATACATATTCATTAGCCCTGGCAGTCCCTGTGGACATATGTGGTGTGTCCTGATGATCTTGGTCTGACAAAAAGAACTGGGGGAAGGGTAGATAGTTTTAATGGATTGAAAAACATACATGGGAAAAGGGAAGAGACAGCATGAGAAATGAAAGGCCATAAATAACAACTTTAAAGGTTAACTATAAAGCACTATTTAAACTGATCATAAATTGTGTCAAATTCACAAAGGTAGCATAAACAATACCGTATTTGTCTTCATATGTGGAAATCAGTCTGCTTGTCTCAGACTCTTTCCCTTGGAATAGTTGATGATACCTGACATTAAGTACTAAGATTCAGAGTATGACTCATTAGTATATTAAATTGTGTGCATATGCAGTCAAGTATTCTGGTGAATTACTTACTGGAGGATATTTATAGAGTTTTCACTTGGTTTTAGATATTGAGTAATTTTTACACAGACACTTTTAAAAAACTCATCCCTCCCACATAACACAAATCATATAAATTATACTTTTGAACTATCTGAATTTCTGTGTGTGATTATATGCTCACTTTTTAGTTTAAGTATTGGAATTCTAGGGCCACCATAAAAAATGTACATATTTGAGTTATGATCATGAGTTCCTCAGTTGCTTCAAATGATATGGTGCACATCCTGATCACATATTAAATATAATCTCCGTGGTAGAAAAGTGATATTTCTGACATCAGTATAATTTGCTTTGTGTGAGTGCTTTGCTATTTCTTCATAAATATAAGATATATATATGTATCTATCTCTCTATATATTTTATGCATATATATATATCTTGATGATTTGTAGTACTATATATTTGTAATATATGTAGTAAATTTTGCCAATCAGTCTCTTGCATACCAAATTTCATTGTTGGTGTAAAAATATTGACAAAATACTCATCTTTATTTCGTCATGTTTTAATGAGTTAATTATTTCCTTATTATGGATAAAATTTAATGCATTTTAGGGCACTCAATTCAAATCATATGCTGCCTATCTACAACTTAAATTTAAGGACATCCCACTCCGAGTCATGATGCTTGTAACATTGAACACAGGCTGTCACTGAGCCCCAAGGACTAACATGTAGAGCAAGGTGTGCTCTTTAACCAGTTACCATCCATCTAAATATTTTCTGTATCAAAACAAAAACAAAAAGAAAGAAACAAAAATACTTTTCCAGTATAATAAACAACCTCTTAAAAGTTGTACTAACATTCTTGCAGTTGACTAACCAAAGATGCTTTACTATTGAATTATCTGTGGTTTGTGGCATCAGAATCTGCCACCACCTGAGTGTGGTGGCACATGCCTGTAATCCCACTACTTAGGAGGCTCAGACAGAAGGATCACCTCTACAATGTTCAAGGACAGCCTCTACAATGTAGCTAGACTCTCAGCAACCTAGCAAGACCTGTTTCTAAGAGGTAGAATGCTCCTAGGTTCAATCCCCAATAACACAAAAAAATACTATAGCAGATTCAAAGAAGCATATTAATAGTGATGAAGATGGATATATGGAGAATAGCAAGTAATAATGTCTGGCAAATCAGAGCAAAGGGGGAAACTGAAACAGCAATCTTAAGTCAACTTTTTAAAGACTCCATTATCCATAATTCTATGCCATTGTACTAGTGACACTGAATCAAAAAGAAAATTGTCAGTTATGTTCCATGTGCTCTGAGTAAGAGGGCAGGGATACTCTCTTATTAAAAAAATAGTATTGGGGAAATTTTTCTTCTATGATCACATTAAAAAATAGAGCAGTATACTTTTACTTGTTAGTTCTCAAAAAATTTAGAGCAGTATACTTACTTGCTAGTTCTCAAGCTTGATGCTCCAGAGTGAAGTCACAAATTCAAATGCCCATGTGATCTGGTAAATATAAAGTAACTGATAGGCACCCTGACAAAGTGGAAAGGGTATACTCTGTCCAAAGAGGGAGTTGGTACTCAGATTCTGCCAGCCATTCCCAGGCAAGAAGGAGGCACTGTAAGATCATTCAGTGTGTTTTAAAAATGAGAAATATGGAAATATGAAGTTGACTGATTTTTGAAAACTCTGCTGGCCAAACAAAACACAGTTGCAGGCTATTTGCTACCTTCAGGCTGTTAGGTTGCAATTTTTCTGGACAAGGGAGAAGTATGAGCTGTATTTACTAGGGATCATTTAGCCAGGAGTACCTTCATGATTGTTAAAAAAGGTTACTTTATGAAAATATGGTGGAATGTATTATAATTTAAAGTCTTGAGGTGTGAAAGTATGATTTAAAGCAAAAATCATTTGACAGCATTAGGTTATATAATTAGAATATCTTACTGAGAGACAAGGGATTTTGAGAACGTTTGGTTTTAAACCTCTTAATGACTTTGTTTCTTAGTTTTGTTCTCTAAAGTGTTGAGTCATAGCTGGGCATGGTGGTGCACACTTGTAATCCCAGTACTTGAGAGGCTGAGACAGGATTGCAGGTTCACAGAAAGCCTTAGGTATTTAGTGAGGCCCTAGGCAACTTAGTGAGAATCTGTTTCAAAATAAAGAATAAAACAATAGGGCTGGGGGTGTATCTTAGCTTGGACATAGACTGCCCCTGAGTTCAACCCCTAGTACTGCCAAAGAATAAATAAATAAATAAATAAATAAATAAATAAATAAATAAATAAATAAATAGTTGAGTACAAATAACATTAAAAGTAAGTAAAATACTATGCAAACATCTTGAATATTTGACACCCTTTTGATTAAGATCATGCCTGTGTTTTGATCATGTCCTTTGTTATAATCAAGATTTCCACTGTTAAATTTCCTTTTTGGTAGCTATCCTGAAGTTAAGAAAACTTGATTTATAAAATTCTAGGAGTGATTTTACTTTTTTTTTCTGTCTAGCCAGTGTTGTCTTATATTTAATGCACCTCTGGCTTTTTCAAAATAAAATAATTTTGTAGCAGTTCATGCTCACAAAATATTTTCACAAAACATTATTAGGCAGTCCTAGTAGCAGTAGCAATCTAGTAAGGTAGACAGTCCCACTATTGTCCATATTCCATTGCCCAAGAAAGGGAGTATAACTTAACTAGGATTGGAACAAGTGGTGTTTGGTAAGCCCTGCCAGTGGTCTGCTTTCCAAGACTGGAGTGTTCATGTTTCAAACAGAATTCTAAGATTTCTTTTTATTTCTTCAGTCTATTTCTACCCCAACAATCTAGTCATGGCTCCAATAAAATTCTGTGCTACACAAAATAGTATCCAACCCTACAGGACACCATAGTAAATGAAATAATATGTTGAAAACCAGGCTATCTAGATGGGACTAGATCACTTTAAAGTTCTATTGCTGCCCCAAATCAAAGAGTGTAATTTATTTGTTTTATTTGTTTGTGGTACTAGAGATTGAACCCAGGGACATATATTCTACCTCTGAGCTGCACCCCAGCCTTTTTTTATTTTGAAACAGAGTCTCACTAAATTGCTGAGACTGGCTTCCAATGTGTGCCCCTCCTTGTCTCATCCTCCCAAATACTGAGATTACAATTGTTTGCTGCCATTCTCAGCCAAAGAGTATAATTTTAGAAAATTTAGAGTGTGAAATTAGAAGTCAGGAACCTAAAAGCTTTCATTGCCTTGCCTCCGCAAAAAAGAGCACATATTCTTCCATTTAACTCTTTAGCATGGGCCCATAAAGCTTTGTCTATAGTGGGCCTTCAATTTGTTGTCTAAATAAATTTGAGGCTCCCTGTATTGCATTCAAGTTAGAAAAGACTTCTAATTTTAGAATACTGATGATGAAACCAAATTCGATAGATTAAAGGGAAAATGTAATTTCAGGGCTTCTTTCCCTCATTTTCCCCTTATTATTATTTTGTTTTAAGTTCATAGCATATTGTAAGTCTAGGAATTATCAGGAAATGGACTGAGGGAGTTTCCAGATGAAGTAGATTAGTACAGGTAATACTAGACACGGCTGAGTTGGCCTCTCAGGTGAGCAGACAGGAGGAAAATGCTGTATAGCCTGCTCAAATGCTTCATCTGGTACTCACCCCCTTGAAGACAAACAAGTTCATATTGCACAGAACCAGTTTTCAATTCTAGGAGGTCTGTCTGCAGTCCCTCATTTCGAAGGCCTTCAGTGCATAAACCTGGGGCAAATGAGTTTGCTATTCTCTCCTTGAAATTTTGAATGCTTTTTGTGTTTGTCCTGCCATTTCCTACCTCTGAGATGATGAATTTGTTGCATTAGTAAACTGAGAAGGTTGTACACTATTATAATTACTTTGCTGTATTTACTCTAGTTTTGATTGTTTTCCAGAGAGAACCTTGCTAAATATTGTAATAAAATTTTAAATATTAAAAAAATAGTAATGAGAAGTGCAGAGTTGTAATAGCCCAAAGGAATGCAATGGGCCCAGGGATGTTGCTGAGCAGCCTGCGTGAGTGCTGTGCAGGTGTCCTGGAGCAGGCAGCCCACCTTGCCTGCAGGTGTTTGCCTCAGGTCTTTGCCCCTAGGAAGTCTGAGGAAATCTACAAATGAGGGCAGAGTCCCTTGCAGCCAGAATTACCCTCTGGGAACATGGTAGAAGAGGGCTGTGCTTTCAGACCTGGGGAACTATTGAATAGCATATGTGAATTAGGGGTGGGCACAGGGTACTGAGTACCACAAAACAATATTTCCAGGAATATGTGCTAAAACTGGATTCTAGCAGTCCCAGCATCTGATTTCTAATGTTTTCCCATTATGTGAATTGTTTATACCCCTCATTTTTCTGTAAAACTATTTCCTTATTTTGAAGCTATGGCAGAATTTTAGATGATATTATAGTTTTTTTTTTCTTTTTGTCAAAACTAGGGGAAAAAAACAACAACAAAGAAGTATAGTGACAAAGCAATAACACATTAGTAATTACACCTAAGCTCTCAAATGGTCGGGAATTGGTAAAAATGGCAAGGAATGGTAAGAATTGTTTTTGTTACCGAAACCTCCAGTTATTTGGGAAATAAGCTTGCTTGTTTTCATAAACATAAATTTATTTTATGACAATAAAATAAAAAACACTGAGGTGCATTGCTGTAGCACATGCCTTCTCCATTTAACACTTCTGATAAATTATCTTAAAAGCAATTTTCTATTATGGTACTTATTTTGAAAACAAATGCATTGCATTGTAAAATTTGCCAGCTGTGTTAAGAATGTTTTCATCCCTTCAAAAATAAAATTTGCTATTTTGAACCAATTCTTCAATTATCTTTAAGAATGATTTTTCCTAGTTTCCCCTGTTTTCTAAATATTGACCGTACCAGTTTAAATGTCGTAAAACCTAAGGGCTTTGTCGTTGTTGGTGGTGAGGTGGGGTGGTTTGTTTGGTTAACTAACTAGGGAACGAACCCAGGGGAATTATTTAAAATTTTGAAACAAGGTATCACTAAGTTGCTAAGGGTCTCCCTAAGTTGCTGAGGCTGACCTTGATCCTACTGTCTCAGCCTCCCAAGTACTAGGATTGCAGGCATGTCCCTCAGTGTCTGGCTAGGTAAAAGCTGTTTTTAAAACCTGTCTCATATTTTGGGTGCCAAGTGACACAAGTGTGCTGCTCTTCACAGATAATAGCAACACAATCAAACAGAGCATGATGATTTTGTTCAAAGAATATTTGGCTCTTCACTTCTCTTCCATTTCACATCAAAGATATCACCACCAACCAACAGAACAACAATAGCAACAAAAACAAGCTTGGTGTTACTTCCAGTTAGTGTTAAATTCAGGAAACCAGTGCAAAGGCTCTTTGAGCGCCCAAGGCCAGGACCATCTCCTGAACATGAAAATCTTCAGATCAGCCGGGCGTGGTGGCATACGCTTGTAATCGCAGCATTCAGGAGGCTGAGACTAGAGGATCCAGGTTCAGGCCAGCCTCAGCTACCTAGTGAGGCATTCCGCAACTTAGTGAGACCCGGTTTCAAAATAAAGAATAAAAAATAGGGCTGGGGGTATAGCTCGGAGGTAGAATGCCCCTGAGTTCAATCCTCAGTACAAAAAAAAAAAAAAAAATCTTCAGATCACATTAATATTAAGAACTAGTTTATTGTTAACTATTAACTTATGATTTCCAATAGCAGTAATGATTTCAAAGCACTGGATAAATCCTCATGTTCTAGGGGAAGTGAGCAAGTCTGTTCCCTTAAGGTTAATCAAAACTCAATCTTGCCTTTTGCAGCCTTGCTAAGGTTATTGTTATTTAGTATGCATCAATAAATAAGCTTTCAATTATCTTGGTAAGCACATCCAAAAATAGCATGAGAATTCAAAGGCAATGTTGTATCCAGTAATTGTTCCAAATAGATAATTTTGATATATAGGATCTTTGCCTAATTTCAGATGAAACAGAAATCTTATAAAACTTGGTTTTGCTAAAGTTAAACAATGCAGAAAAACCCAGTGAAAATGGACATTCTATTTTATTTAAATTGCATATGCCCATCTTTTACAATGACTGTAGCTTACTGAAGTCTCTTTTTGTATTTTTATAAATTATTATAAGAAAACATGATTTAAACCAATATAGATAGAAGGATCCCACTTCCTGCTTTTAAAAAATATATACACTATAAATATGGCAATATGAGATGATGCTATAATGCACCAATAAAAGTGTAAAATAAATATATATAAATCTGAAGCATTTTAATTTTTATTAAAGGACATTTTTTCTATCATATTGTTGACTAATGCCAACAATATTTAGCTCAACTAACTGAAAAGAAGCTATGTCTTTTAACTTACGTGTGTTTCTATGTGTTCCTGAGTGTGTCTATGTGTGTGTGTTATAGTAAGTTATATTTCCTGCAACTTCTAAATTATTTTCTGAGCCCTTGCTTCAAGATATTTATCCACATGTTTCTTCTGTACCAATCTAATAAAATAAAATGTTCAATTATATAGCATATATGAGTGCTTATTTTCTCTACTCAATATTTTGATAATATTTAAAGAAAAAAATCCTAACAGAAATTCCCTGGAAATAATTTACAAGACAAATGAATTTATAGGTCTTTTAGACAGTTTTACATTACAGTCACATTAATATTCTCTTCTTTTTATAAGGCTTGAAGTAAATCCCATGACACTAGAAGAATTTAGATACTGATTACTTGTGATTGGTTCCTGGTGATTTGCTCTTAATAATTTCCAGTTGAATTTAATGAAAGTATGATTCCTGAAATGCTGCTTCATTAAAATTGCATCTTTTCCCCTTTAAGTGTGGTTTCAGTCATTTCACCCATTTTGTGGTGTGTTTTCCTCCCCCCTTGAAAAGTAACGATTGAGAAAGCAGAAACAATTAAGTATCACTTTAGTTCTTCCTAGAACTCACCTCCCAAGTTTGAGTGAAATGATGCAAGTTGTACTTCATCAGGCCTTACAGTACTATTTTGCAATTTGTTGAAATCATTTTAAAATATATAGTTTTAAGATATAAAGATTTGAGGTAGCTAAAAGAAAGTGAAGAATATTTTGCATATATAGGAGAAATAATGCCTTTAGTATTTTTACTAAACACACACATACACACACACACACACACACACACACACACACACATATATACATACTTAAAGGTTGATTAAGTTACACTGAGCAGCATTCAGACTTAATTTAACTGAGTTGGTGATTTGCAAATGAATATCTACATGGATCCTTTTTAAAAATCCAAATGCAAATGAGTACAACTGCAGTAAAATATATTTGCAAATGAATCCTGTTGCTTTATTCATTTATTGTGTAATTACTGCAATCCTTCCCACCTTGTTTTCAGTATTTCTTAATCATTAAGTCGGAAGCATGACAGCAGTGCCAGCCCTGGCATGATTCTCTTTGACTAAAACCTTGTAAATTAACACAATTAGCACAGCATCATCCTGCTAATTAACTTCCAGTGTCTGGTGCAGTGGTTTTGCAAACAAGGAAGAGGGAGTCAGAAGGGAATCAACGTGCCATTCTGTTACCAAACTGTGTGCTGTGTTCAGTTTAGCTCAGTGAGTCAAAGCTGGCCATGTCAGAAGCCAGAGCCAGGCAATGAAGAGCTGAAGGGGTTGGGGGAGGAAAACAGAAGGTGGTAGAAACTGTCAAAATAGACTGGTAATTCAGAAGGGAGCTGATGCCACAGATGCTTCATTTAGACCAGGCCTCCTTCTTATCAAGGAATCTCTGCCAGAGGGCACAAGACAGTTTGCAAAATTCACTTTGGGTAATACAAAAGAGATTAAGGAGGCCTAATATAGTTGTACCAGAATAGGAAGTGTTCCAACCAGGCAGAGATTAGAATGGGATGAGCCAGCATTGGGAAGTAGAACAGGGTTCCAGTCCCTTTCTGTAACTAACTACATGTGAGACCTTGAGGATTGCATTATGAATCCCTGTGGGCTATGCTTTTCTAGCTTAGAAGTTACCTTGTTTAAATCCAGGCTATTCTCTGATTCTAACTGTTAGTGTATTTTCAATTAGAAAATGCTTCTTTATAGTTTGCTAAATAGTCACCTTGCTTCAACTAATAATGTAGCGGATGACAGAATATATGATCTCCATATCTAGCTATTCATTCATCGGGCTCTTGCCACACATAGCTTTTGTAAAAATGTAAAGTGTGACAAACCAGAATCTTTCCATTTTTATCTTCTCTTTCACCTCTGTTTCCTTTCTCTCACTCTCACATATATTTTCCAGTTATGGAAATTACAGCTAATAGCACACGCTCTCATAAATATGTATACATACATATATGTGTCTATATATGCACATAGTATATATACATATATAAGTATATACATATATACGTGTACATAGATATACATTCTCCCCTCCCCTCATAGTATCTTGGAAGCAATAAAAAAAGGGGTGATTATAAGAGAAGGAGGGAGAACACTAGAAGACCGACAGACAAGTGATGCTTGTTTTTTTTTCAGAGACTCAACAACAGAACTGAGAGGCAGAAAGGAGCCAGTTGTAATTCATACCGAGTTGTAGGCTTTGTGCGATGAAAGCGATGGAGCGCTGCCTGGGAGATTGCTTTGCTGCACTCCACGAAGCAGATTTGAAACTGTCGTGGGCCACTTTAGATGAGAGTTGGATTATGGAATGACCTGCTATGTCTGTGTCATATTGTTCTGCGCAGGGAGCATTATACTGTGCTAACTAGGTGTTCAGTACCAAATAAGAGAGGTATCCTAGATGTGATCTGTCAGCTGTGTCTCATTTTTGTATTGTTAAAATATAAAACAGAAACAGTGATGTGAAGAGACAGAATAGCTAGATATTGTACATGTTAATACTATCACGTGCCAGATATTTAAAAGCTATGCATATTTTATTATAAGAACTTATGATTTAATTTTAATTTGACAAGGATGTGTGTACATATATATATTTATGTTTATATATTTTTTGTATAGTAAGTAAACAGATGGGCTTCACAGAAATGGATTTGCTCATCACTTTAACATGGGAAAAAATGGGTCTTCTACAGAGTTTTAAATTCAGCTTACTGTTCATACAGTGCTAAAATTTGGTCGATTGTGAAGAGTTCATAACTGGAGAGTTCTTTTTTTTTTTTTTTTTTTTTTTTTTTTTGCGGTACTGGGGATTGAACTCAGGGGCATTCTACTTCCGAGCTACTCCCCCAGCCCTATTTTTTATTCTTTATTTTTGAAACCGAGTCTCACTAAGTTGTGGAGTGCCTCACTAGGTAGTTGAGGCTGGCCACGAACCCGGATCCTCCGGTCTCAGCCTCCCGAATGCTGGGATTACAAGCGTGCACCACCACGCCTGGCTCTGGAGAGTTTTTATAGTGTACATATCATTGATAAAATAATATAAGTATAAAAGGCCATTGGGGGGAAGCTTTAAAAGTTCTGATGAATGCCTAAGTAAATTAACTGTTTCCCTCCCCCCCTCCCCAAATCTGTAGGCTTGAAGATGCAGTGGACGCCGGAGCATGCCCAGTGGCCAGAACAGCACTTTGACATCACCTCCACCACTCGGTCTCCTGCCCACAAAGTGGAAGCCTACAGAGGTCATTTGCAGCGCACCTACCAGTATGCCTGGGCGAACGATGATATATCTGCTCTGACTGCATCCAACCTTCTAAAAAAATATGCAGAGAAGTATTCTGGCATTTTGGAAGGTCCTGTGGACCGGCCTGTACTCAGCAACTATTCAGATGCACCATCGGGACTAGTGAATGGTCGGAAAAATGAAAGCGAACCCTGGCAGCCTTCCTTGAATTCCGAGGCCGTGTATCCCATGAACTGTGTTCCAGATGTGATCTCCGCCAGCAAAGCTGGAGTCAGCTCAGCCCTCCCTCCAGCAGATGTCTCTGCAAGTATAGGGAGCTCTCCTGGGGTAGCCAGCAACCTGACGGAACCCAGTTACTCGAGTAGTACCTGTGGAAGCCACACTGTACCTAGTCTTCATGCAGGGCTCCCATCTCAGGAATATGCCCCGGGATACAACGGATCATATTTGCATTCGACTTACAGTAGCCAGACAGCACCTGCACTTCCTTCACCTCATCCGTCTCCTTTGCATAGCTCTGGGCTCCTGCAGCCACCACCACCACCTCCCCCGCCACCAGCCCTGGTCCCAGGCTACAATGGGACTTCTAACCTCCCCAGTTATAGCTATCCTTCTGCTAGCTATCCTCCTCAGACTGCTGTAGGGTCTGGGTACAGCCCTGGGGGTGCGCCCCCTCCTCCTTCAGCATACCTGCCTTCAGGAATCCCAGCTCCCACCCCCCTGCCCCCCACCACTGTCCCCGGCTACACCTACCAGGGTCATGGTTTGACACCAATTGCGCCCTCAGCTCTGACCAACAGTTCGGCAAGTTCCCTCAAAAGGAAAGCTTTCTATATGGCAGGGCAAGGAGATATGGACTCCAGTTATGGAAATTACAGCTATGGCCAACAGAGATCCACACAGAGTCCTATGTACAGAATGCCCGACAATGGCATTTCAAACACAAATCGGGGGAATGGCTTTGACAGAAGTGCTGAAACATCATCCTTAGCATTTAAGCCAACGAAGCAGCTAATGTCCTCTGAACAGCAAAGGAAATTCAGCAGCCAGTCCAGTAGGGCTCTGACCCCTCCTTCCTACAGTACTGCTAAAAATTCATTGGGATCAAGATCCAGTGAATCCTTTGGGAAGTACACGTCGCCCGTCATGAGTGAGCCGGGGGACGAGCACCGGCAGCTCCTCTCCCACCCGATGCAAGGGCCTGGACTCCGCGCAGCTACCTCATCCAACCACGCTGTGGACGAGCAACTGAAGAACACTGACACACACCTCATTGACCTGGTAACCAATGAGATTATCACCCAAGGGCCTCCGGTGGACTGGAATGACATAGCTGGTCTCGACCTGGTGAAGGCTGTCATTAAAGAGGAGGTTTTATGGCCGGTGTTGAGGTCAGATGCATTCAGCGGACTGACGGCCTTACCTAGGAGCATCCTTTTATTTGGACCTCGGGGAACAGGCAAAACGTTACTGGGCAGGTGCATCGCTAGTCAGCTGGGAGCCACGTTTTTCAAAATTGCAGGTTCTGGACTAGTCGCCAAGTGGCTAGGAGAAGCGGAGAAAATCATCCATGCCTCTTTCCTCGTGGCCAGGTGTCGCCAGCCCTCGGTGATTTTTGTTAGTGACATTGACGTGCTTCTCTCTTCTCAAGTGAGCGAGGAACACAGTCCGGTCAGTCGGATGAGAACCGAATTCCTGATGCAGCTGGACACTGTACTAACTTCGGCTGAGGACCAAATCGTAGTAATTTGTGCCACCAGTAAACCAGAAGAAATAGATGAATCTCTTCGTAGGTACTTCATGAAACGACTTTTAATCCCACTTCCTGACAGCACAGCGAGGCACCAGATAATAGTACAACTGCTCTCACAGCACAATTACTGTCTCAATGACAAGGAGTTTGCACTGCTCGTCCAGCGCACAGAAGGCTTTTCTGGACTAGATGTGGCTCATTTGTGTCAGGAAGCAGCGGTGGGGCCCCTCCACGCCATGCCAGCCACAGACCTTTCAGCCATTATGCCCAGCCAGTTGAGGCCCGTTACATATCAAGACTTTGAAACCGCTTTCTGCAAGATTCAGCCTAGCATATCTCAAAAAGAGCTGGATATGTATGTTGAATGGAACAAAATGTTCGGTTGCAGTCAGTGATAGCGTCTTTAAAAAAAAAAAATAAAATGCAATGAATGTTGGCACACACACACACATAAAACCTGCTACATAGGGAATAGAGCCCCTTTCCTGTAGTGTTTAAATCACGAAGGATACTGGGGGAAGACGACAATTAAGTTGCATCTTTAGAGTCAGGGTAGATTTGGAGGAAACGTGGATCAAAGGAGAGCTTCTGATTTGAAAGCCCCAGACGACAGGAAGCATACACAGATGCTCAGTTCGGTTCAAGCCAGACAACACTCACCAAGGAGCAAGGTGCAAGTGTGTTGATTTCAGAAGGACATGAACCTCGTGTGTTGATTCCATTCTGCTGTTCTCGAGATTTAGTTGCTGTCAAGTGCCTGGAGTGGTGCTTTATTTTTTTGTTTGCCTCACAATTACATTGGTGGCATGTGCTAATATAAAGAGCTTTAACTTCAAACATTATTGGACTAAAGAGATGAACGGTTGTGTTACCACAGAAAACCAGATTTTTGCCATTTTAAGAGCAACAGTATTCCTCAATCCTGTCTGTTCTGCAGTATTAAGCTAAGAACAGGTAAAACAGGGTAACGGTAATCTGGACCTTAATTTCTGCAGTTCATTTCTTTTAATGTTCTTGTCTGCAAAAACTCAGGAAAGTGATTGTGATTTGTATAGTACCTCAAAGGAATGTGTTGAAAGCACTACGTACTGCTGAGAGTAATAGGATAGGCTTCAATGTTACTTTATATTAAAAATGTATGTTTACCTCAACAATTGGAAAATAGCAAGGAAAATTACTTTGAATGTATCCAGAAAAAAAAAATACTGAAGTGTGATACAGCTGAATATTTGCAATTTAAAGTAGAAATGGAAGGATTTTTTTTTAATTCTTTTACTAATGGTGGGGAATTAAACAGAGCAGAATAATTCTTTATGTCAATAACTGCAAGAGTTCTTCGTACATTGCTCCTTGATAATTAAGTGAAAATGTTCTTAAAAGGTACACTGGTTAATGGAAAGCTACTTATTCAGTTTGTGTTGGTGTCTAGAACAGTCAGCCACAGACCCGTGTAGGACCCTGAAAGTCACAGTACCTAAAAACTATGACTGCCTTTGACCGCATAGATGGTGGTGGTGGTGGTGGTGGTGGTGGTGGTAGTTTGCAAGTTATCTCTTAAACTGCTGGGAATGGTGTAATTCTATTCACTAATCTAGTTTATAGGCTTGCCGTGCTGTTTGATAGAATGCAGAGGATAGCAACCAAAACAAACACTCAAATAAATAAAAACAAGAAGCAACCAACTAACTGATATGTATCCACAGAAAACCTCCACGTCCCCTCCCCTTCTTGGCTCCACTCCTGTCAGTGCACTTTTGCTTCTCCTTTTGAAATCTGGGCTGTAGTGCTCCTGCGTTCATTTCTACCTCAGTTTTGTTAGCATTTCTCTTGGAAAGTAAAGTAGAAAATTAGAAGTGGACACACACACACACACATACCCCACTATATAGCTTGCCAAACACATTATCCTGTTTTCTCCCATCTTTTCGCATAAATTTAGTTTCCCAAAAACATTAGTCTTTATGCTTACTTCCATCTCAGTCCACTACCTCCCTCCCATGGCCTATGTTACCTTTTTTCTTGCTTTTCCATTCCTCCCCTCCTTCCCTCCAAGTTGTTCTTCCTTCCTACTCTGTTGATGCTTGATGTGCAACTCCTCACTGGAAGCTGGCTGATGGTCACCAAGGCCTCTGAATAGTAACACTGTAGGCCACAGCCTACCAAAGCCACTGCCCGCACGTAAGCAAAACAGCCCAGCATTTTGAATGTATTTACCCTGTTCTTTTTTTTTTTTTTTTTTTTTAAGTTTAGAGATGCAGTAACAAAACTGTTGCAAAGCACTGGCATTTTATGTATTCAATAAGTGATGTACATTTAAAAAGAATTAAATAAATGTAATGAGAAGCCCCAAGAAAGGTCTTTCTGTTACTTTTTTTCCTTCAAAAATTTTTACTGAGCTCACCCAAAATGTCAAATTCTCTGAAATACTTAACACAGGAAAAGCTAATGAGGAACTTCATGATATTTCTGAAAATCGATGGTTTGATCACTATTTCCCTTTTAAAAATTTTTTTCATGTTGTGAAAATTGAGCAATGAACCAGAATTTAATTTACTATGCTATTCTACTAATTAAAACTGTTCTTAAATATAAATATTCCATATTAAAAAGCAGTGCCTTTCATTAAGGATACAAAAAAAAAAAAAAAAAAAAACAATATTTAAGTATGTCCTCTGCTTTTCCAAGTGAATAAATGCTACAGTCATGTTCTGGGTCCACCCTGTGTATCCCTCATTGTAAGGAAATTCTAATATCTGCATTAACCTGTAGGTTCATATTAATCTCACTAACAAGTTTACTTTTCCACAATGCTGACTTATTTTCTGTCTTCTAGACATCATATCTCATTTCCGCCAACATGTGTGTCCACTTGAAAGCATCTGGCAAGTTTTGACAAATCCAGTCTTCTGTAGACAACTTTGGAAAACCTAGTATCAGCCCACATTTTTTTGTGGCTAGCGAGACTTAATGCCAAATATATGACTGCACTATTGTGTTTCACACTCATTTTTAAGACTGAAAATAAACTAAAGTCCTGCATACTGGCTTTTAGCTTTAATGACTTAAAAGTTAGTTTTGAGATACAAGTGGTCAAAATTTCATGTGTTTAGCAGAAGCTGAAGTTGTCTGTGATTTTCATTTAGTCTCACCAGTACTAGGATTTGACCTCTTAGGAAACTGGGCAGAATGAAGAAATGAAGATCAGTTGGAGGTGCTCAGGATGACCTTTGAGTAGATAGTGCCCACCTGTGATTTTTTGACTCTACACGTAAGCTCTTCTATGAACTAGCCTAATCATGAACTCTTTTCTGCCATCCTTTTGGGGGCTTGAGTTGGGGATGGGTATCACATCCTCAGAAGTGAATGTATACCACTAAGTAACTAGGCTTCATACTCTGGGCCTGGTATTGACTGCTAAGAATTTGGAGAAGGCTTCTAATAAAGGTAAGGTAATGAATCAGTCCAAATCCCTTGCTGTCTGGCCAAAGTATTCAACCAGGCTCCTCTTCAGCCCCTAATTCCCTACTTCATGACTGTAATAACACTTCCAACAGGGATGAAGAAAAAGTGAAAGAAACTATGTCAGTAGAAGGATCAATAGAAATTCAAGAGGTAGTTCATAATGACCTTGTGTGTGACACAAATGGAAATACTCTACACTTCTGGCATGCTTCTCTCCAAAATATTTAGAACATTAGTGACAATATGGAAAACTTTGCTGACTGAGCTGATCAATGGAATGTGAAGGCAGTATACTTTAAGGCTATTTACTTTCACACAGAATGTTTATCTATTAGTCAGTTTGTATTCTACTCAAATGCAGATAGACGGGTATAATGTTTTCTTGTGCATTTGAAACCTATCAAGGAGAAAATAAACCATTCCACTAAAATACATAGGCCAAACACCATCTGGGCAAGTGATAAAAGCTATCCAGAGGCTATGCTATGTAAAATAGCAAGGTCAATTTACATGGGTTGCATAGTACTTGGCTATGCAGTTTTCAAAAGAATACATCCAAAAAATTCCAAATTAATTCCTACAATAGGTCATTGTAAATTTAAACATACTTGTGGGTTGGAGAGAATGTTAGAGGCATTTAGAATCTCTTTCTCTGAAAATGTATTCAATTTTAAGCAGAAAGATACTTCTATAATCCAACTATCATGTTTCTTAGCTAGAATTGGATATCACGATCATTGAATCTGTATTTTGCAAAGTGAAAGGGACACAGTTTGTTGAACTATTGAGACCACTAAAGTAAAATTCTAATATATATATATATATATACATATATAAATATAATTAGCGTGTGTGTTTGTATGTGTGTACGTGTGTGTGCTGTTTTCACTACCACCTATTTGAACTTTAAAACAAACGTCTATTTTACATTATTCAGAAGCAACTGGTTACTTCCTTTCTTCATATGTGCAGAGATACACATGACCACTTTACAATTCAAAATGTTTTAATGTGTCTTTTTCCTATGAAAAGTAAAGCTTTCAGTTGTTGAATCATCTGCCGATTTTTCTATGAAGCACATTAGCAAACACGGAGCTATTAGTATTTCAGAATTCACAACCAGCTGTACTTGTGACTAACCAACACATGAACTGAAGCTCACACTCTGCTAAGACCTTTGGTTGACATTCGATTTTGAACCTGCCAGATGCATTTGTGTGAACCAGGGATACTGCATCTTTAATGAACAAGTCTCTCCTCTTTCCCCTGTTTTTAAATACAACACAAGCAGTGTAGCACTAGGCACTGCAATTGTCAAAGACAATTAGACTGAAAGCAGGAAAATTTCACCTCCCTGTCTCAGTGATATGTAGAATGTCGGCAGCATGGGTCAGCCTTGCCACAGAGTTGTGTGAGAATATATGAATCAGTCCTATAGAATGTTAAATATTTATAAAATGGTTCTATAGTACACCAAGGTTGGGAGCACATTCATTCCTTCTTATTGTCTTATGATACAAAAAAAAAAAAAAAAAAAAAGCAGAAGTTTATTTCCAGGCTTAAAACTCTCTTAGTCCTCCCCCTCCCCACCCCCATTTCTCTCCTGAGTGGGTCTGTGTGTGGATGAGCTTCCCTTGTGGATTATATACAGTTGCTAGAGAATATTCATTTCTTTGTTTTTCTTTTTTCATCTGAC
>PVLC010011924.1:25000-45334 GCA_004027655.1 Graphiurus murinus
TGTACATATATCATACATATATACATATATGGGTATATGTATATATATTATATATATGTACACATATGTCCCAAATATATATATTTGTTTGACTTAAAGCAGTGTTTCTCACATTTTAACATGCATAAAATTATGTGAAGAGATTGTTTCCTGGGCTTTACACCCCAGAGATTTTGATTCTGTAAAGAGAATAGGATTCATATGTTACATTTCTCTCCAATTCAGAGATTGGGCCAAAGATGCTGATTTGAGAATCACTGATCTACTAGTAGAAAAATTAGAACTATCTTGGTCTGAATCATGTTCTTGATCCTTCTTTCAGTGAACCAAAAGTGATCTAGCTACTCCCTACAGATTATACATAAAGAGAAGCAGTGCTATAAACATCATTTTAATTATTTTTATTTTTTAGTTAACCCTAAGCCGGGCGTGGTGGCGCACGCTTGTAATCCCAGCATTTGGGAGGCTGAGATCAGAGGATCCAGGTTCACAGCCGGCCTCAGCTACTTAGTGAGGCACTCCACAACTTAGTAAGACCTGGTTTCAAAGTAAAGAATAAAATAAATAAATAAATAAATAAATAAATAAATAAATAAATAAATAGGGCTGGGGGTATAGCTCGGAGGTAGAACGCCCCTGAGTTCAATCCCCAGTACCACAAAAAAAAAAAAAAAAAAAAGAATCAAAGTTAACCCTAAACAATTATTTAAGCAGATACATTTGGATTCCAACTGACTTTGCCCTTGAATGCTATACAACTAACTTAATTTGATACAAGGATCTTTACTAAATATTGGTGTCATGAAAATGAATAAACATAGTTTAGAGCCTCTTCTCACTCTTCCTTCAATTTCAGTTTGTTTTATAGAAGATTTACAAATAAAAATTATGAAAGTGTAGCAGAACTAATAAAGTACCGCAATTACAATATTTACATTCATATCATATTAAATGCCTTATTTTTCATCAAAGAACATGACATTTAGCCAAATTATTTTAATAATGCCAGGAGATAGTTTAAGACTTCCTCTATGTATGAGTTACATTAGGTAACCAAATATTCTCTTAATTCAATGTAATACTTTTTATCTACACAGTTCTATAAATAGGAAGAAATAAAGTCACACTGTTCATAGGGCAGTTATTAGGAGCCTTAGAAAATCATTTCTACCAACTCTGATAAGCTAACCCTATTAGACTTTTACTATATGTAAAAGAACTCTAATATATGTTGGCTAAATAGCTGACTTAAAACTGAGCCTGGATTACTAATAAAACAATATTATGATAGGTAAGTTGTAAATCAGTAACATTGAAGTCAACAGCCAGAATGATAAAATGTATTTCCTGAACCACTGAAACTGAAAGATTATCTAACCTCTTCCTGATGGTGACATGTGTATTATCACCTGGTGCTAGTGATTTTCCTGACCAGAGCTGAGCAGTTTCAATTGCCTGTTCTCTGTGGCTTGTAAGGTGGGAGGATCTAAATCTGTACCATTTCTTTTATTTTTAGGAAACATAATTCCCTTGGGATAAACAGCATTGGGTGATCCTGAACAGGGCTCTCAAGGTTAGAATTCATTCAATTAAATAGTATACTCCTTAAAATATTGGATGAGTTAACACTATACTGTTTTTAACATACCAGATGAACCATTATAGACATCATTGATACCAATTTTGAGAGGTGGATGAATCACATACCTGTCATGTTATATTTTATTCTTCTTCCTGGTATTCTGTAAGGTTTGGTTTAAAGAAGGTTGAAGGAAATTGGAAAAGCAGAGTGAAGAAGGTAAAAAATAATGGTAATAAACTAAATAGATGTATCATTGAGTAAACTGTGTTTTACTTTAATTTGTCATATAGTTGGATCAATATTTTTATTTCCCCAAAACCAAACTCATAAAAATGCATTTAATATCTTCAGAATAGAAATGGAAAAAGACTGCTCATTGTGACACTAAAAATATTGGAGGAGATGAGTAAAAGAAGGTATCAGTTATAATTTAATGCTCATTTCAGCTGAGTTAGTAAGTGTAGTTATGGTAGGATCTTTCAAGCTATTCTCTCTTATGTGCAAAATATCAAAGAACTTACTTGTGTATCAGTGACAGTTGAGTAAAATTTTAGATCTATGGACTGGTAAATCCAGTAGTCAAATATTTCCAGTTGGGGATCCAAAAATTTAAGGCTAAGTATTGTATATAGAAAACCAAATTCAATGAATGAAAGTCTATTTATCTGTAGAAAAGAAGTCAAATAAAAAATAACAAACCAATGACAAGAAAAATAAATTGATAAATCTGTTAGTGCTACAATATCTCAATAATCCTAAAATAAAAACATGACTTAGCAGCTAATAAAGCATAAACTCTATCCCTGAAAACATGGATAATACTACAGAGAAACTTTAGTAAATACATATATTTCTACTGTCTCTACATACTTGAGGCCCTGCTTCAGCCCCACAAAAACAGAACTAAAAAGGTAATGAGTTTGAGTTTACATTATTTTAAACACATATAACTTTCTGTTATAATTCAAAGTAATCTTATTAAGGATAGATGTTGCCTCAAAATGTGAGTTTTACATAATCACAGATCCACAGTATATGAAAAGGGAACTATACAATACTAACAAAAATAAAGACCACTTCTGGACATTTACCAGGGATTTGGAACACAGCTTAAATGCTTTTTTTTTTTTTTAAGTCTCAATGAATCTTTTCAACATTGTATGAGGTAGAAGTTCATTTTTTCAAAGGAGAAAATGGGAGTTTAGCAAACTTAGTAATAATAAACAAAGAATGGCAAAATGGCAAAATGGTGAAGTAAGAATTTTAACTCAGTTCTACTTGTTCAAAGGCTGTGCTCCTTGCTAGTATACTACGTCGTCTAAAGTCCGAATTGACTCAGATATGTGTCATAGTAATTAAATATAGGGACTGCTGTTAGGCACCATTCAGAAGCCAAGGCAGCTTGTCCTTAGAAGTTAAGAGGCCAGGAGTAGTGGCACATACCTGTAATCCCAGTACTTGGGAGGTGAGAAAAGAGGATCTCAGGTTCAAGGCCAGCCTCAGCAATTTAAGGAGACCCTGTTTCAAAATAAAAAGGACTGTGGTTGTAGCTTGTAGGTAGGGTGGCCCCGGGCTCAATTCCCAGTGCGCACATACACAGTCGAATGACATATGAGCTTCAGTTGAACTTCAATTTTGTACTGTCAGACTGATATTCCTAGCCAAATTTTTATAATGGTTTTATTTTTTTGTTTATAGTCTGCCTTTACTGGATATACCAGATGGGGCAGATTGTCAAATTTACTTATTTCCCATCATATTACACATGAGTTAGGAACATCGTTATCTCTATTTTCCAGAGGGAAGCAACCTTCTATTAAAAAAGTAATAATTTGAAGATAAATGAACTCTTTGCAACTGTTCAGAAAAACTATCTTTCCAAGTCCCCTCTCCCCCACCATGGCCTCTTCATTATGAAGAACTGTTAAAGGTATAAAAGATACATCACTTGTACCTTCAAGGAACTTACTGAGATATGCCATCTGAAGTACAGATATTATTCAATTTCCAAACACAAAGAAACATTTTATGCTAAAGGTAAATGGAAGATGTAATTTTCAGGAATTAGGACCACTGTAATATCCAACTGCACTGAGAGGTCACTTATTTCTTCCTACTACTGTCTTGGCAGTGGTTAGTGTTGAGGAAGCAGAATTTAAAAATACATACAATTTCTCTTTTAAATGTGTGTCAAAGAAGCACATTTAAAGCTCACCTCCAAAAAAGAGAAAAAGAAGAAACCAAAAAGAGAACTATCGAGTCAATTAATTTAACCTAGTACTCTGTGATGCAAAGATGCTGCTGTGAATGACCTGTTTCATTTTTATTCAACGTGCTGAGATCAGATACAATGACGACCGTATATTAACTTGTGGAAACTGTGATAATCTTTTTATAATTTTCTTTCAGGATTTATGTAATTTTTCCCATTGAGTAAAAGTAATAAGCAAAAATGTGTATTTGTAAAATATTGTTCTAAGGTAATTAAAAAAACACTTTTATTGCCTTTTTAAATAATGCCATACTGCATTTCAAAGTTCAAAGAATAAAGATTATTCTGAAAATCACGTCAAGTCAAAAGGAAGGTAGGTTCTTTTCTAAATTACAAGTTCATATCTGACACTCACCTTTTGCTGGTCTCTGTAATGTGCTGTTTCCTATTACTTTGCCATACATGGATGGTTTTTGTAAACTAAGTCCTACTTCACTTATTTTTAAAGACAAATGTTTGCTTAGTGTCTACAAATGTGTGCTAACTGTAGTCCCTCAGACATTCATTAGTGTTTAGAGTTTGCACTTAAGGAGGACAATGGCATTGTAAATGAAAATGACCAGTAGCCAAAGGGAACATATAATTGTTTGTAATTAAACAAAAGTGTTGCTGAGTTAATCAGATTCACATCTTAATATACTTGAAAGCATTGCTGTCTTGTCAAAATGAAGACTTTTGCTTTCTGTCTCTTTGGAATTTTTTTTTTAATTGGTAATGAAATCTAAGCAAATTATACCACTAAGATTCTTTAACCCACTTTAGTACAATAAATAAGCCAAGTGTGTTTTGATCAAAGTTTTCATTGGAGTATCCTTCTAACTTTTCACCAGTTTCATAATTAGCAGTTTGTACAGACATTCGCCTATTTAGCGCATTTGCTCTTCAGCACTCCGTGCTGTTGCTCTCATCTTTTAGAATTACGACACAAGCATATTGAAACATTACACCCTTCCCATGGTAACTGAATCATTTATTTGAAACACCAGTGGCTTGATATAATTCTTGGGGGGGGGGATTTTATTATAAATTTTATTCAGTTTTTCTTTTGATTACAGTCAAGTCCGAATGAAACAAAAGAACTTGAGATGTTGGCTGGCTTGCTCAAAGAAAGGGACTGTCATGTTTTGCAGTAAATCATATTTCTAGAACCTGTAGAACACTATCAGGTTTGAGTGGACTATCTCAGTTTTCCTAAACCTAAAGGACTTATCAGGCTTTTTGTTTTCTTTGAAAAAGAAAAAAAAAAAGGCACAGTGATAAGAGAATTTAAAGTTATGTCAAACAAATTACGTTTTAGTTATTAGTGGCCAGTTTGTAAATATCAAAGATCCACTTATTGTAGTGCTCTGAGCTGCATTTGCATGCTGATGAAATACAAGTGGATGGCTGTGAACTATAGGGTTATCTCTAGTGCAGCAGTGGGGAGCTCCAGAATCAGACAGTTGAGCATCTGACCGACTCAAGAGTCCAAGCTGCAGACCTCTTCTATTCACTTTCTTTACAACAATTAAAATATGCAAAGTGATAATTTTCCTTAAGTAGCCTTAAATGTGCGATCTATTTAAATGTGAAGAAAATTGCCTGAAGCTTCTGGTGTGAGGGACAAAAAAGAATAAATTATGCAAATAGCAGAAAAGGACTCTACCACTTGAACGCCTAATTTTCCTGTAATAAGCATACTGTTTCATTTAATTTTTTGCCTCTTATTAAAAGTGACAGTTCTTTTGCACTGTCTGATGGTTATATCTGACACAAGCGAGGGAAATGACTGCTAGACTAAATGCTAAAGCATTTTGGTAGCTTTTTTAGATGATGGTTACATTCACAAAGTAATTATGCACTGAAGAGTAGAGAAATAAGGTTTAATTACACAGTAATCGCTTCTGATGGACACGGCAGAAGTGTGAACACCGCCAGACTGCAATCCATCAATGACAAACCCCTGGCCACTTTTAATTCCTCCTCATTTGCATCATAACCTCCGCACCAAGTTGCGCAAACGCTGTTAAATGTTAATAGGAGCTGTCTCTCCACTCAAAATGAATGCTTAAGCTGTTTCATTTTTTTTCTCCTCCACCTCAGACCTTCAAAACCAGCTCCTCTCTGAGAGCAGGCATTAAGCACAGAGCATGGTGCGTGGTCACTGTTGTGCTAATTGGGAGCAACACTTAAAGTTTTATCTCTCAAGCGCTAATAATGCACACTGCTGACAAACCAGTGAATAAGTAATGTACTTGGAGGAGAGGGGGGGCGAAAGGCATGCCTAGAATGAAAAATGCAGTTGGGACTGTTGTTCAGTGACTAGCTATTTGATTAGGCCCTGTAGTCATATTTAATCCAGACCCTTAGGGAACATAGACAAAATTACATCTTCATCTCATCAAACATTCAGCCATATTTAAGCATTCAGCTGATCAAGCTTTTATTGTTTCTCTTGCAGCAACATGGAGACAATATTGTCCTGCATTCTTCATTCTAGAAGCTGGCGGAGGAAAGGCCCTGTGAGCTCAGGGCTGCTTCTGGGGGCCCACTGTGGCTAGGGAATTCTTGTAGCAGTGGAATAAAATCATTTCAGCCACTAGGCGCTAATGTGGGACTGGATAAAACCTCCAGCCTTCGATTCTATTTGTACAGACTTTAATACTCAATCTCATTTTCCCTATTTTTAAAAATGTTCTTCCCCCTAACCGGTCTTTAAACCCAGTCTATTTCCTGGGACAGGTCTACATCATTAAACCGCAGATGGTTCTTTTTCTATTAAGCAGCAGGTATCATTCTTGTCCTGACAGGAGGAGGCTCCACCTGCTGCCGGCCCACCAATACTTCCAGCTGACTGCTTTGCAGAAGAGGAAAGGTAATTTGTAAGCAGTGTGCTAAGTTTAACAGTAGACTCTAAGAAGTGACAAAAGAGCCATTTTCTGCATGAAGATTGAGAATTATCAACACCTTTCGGTGCATAATAGTTAAGCCTTTATCACTTGAGGAGCTGCTGATAAGGTTAAGAACACTAGACAAACTGCTCATTAGTGGAAAGGTTTGCCTTTTACATTAAAGACTGCTGGGTACTGAAGTTCCTCTAGTGAGCAATACATCCCTGGCATTTGAAAAGAATGAGCTGATCGGTGTACATAAATGAATATGGAAAAGGAGACCTGGAAAGTTTTAATAATATTAGTGAGGTTTCCTCAAGCTTAGGAAATGATAAGCCTGTTAAGCGTGATCAAAAGCTGCATGATGTGGTAGGTAAGGCCCAAGATTAGAAGTCGTAAGACCTGTATTTTACCACTCACTAGCTGTGTGACCTTGGGTAAGTAATTTACATTTGATAAAACTGAAGCAAATTGTAAGATGATTCAAATATTGAATATTGGGATTCACTAGGTTGCATCAGTAAATAAAATAAATTAGTTGCACATATCTCAGGTACTTCTTTAGTGATCGTAAACATAAAAGAGGAAAGATTAATTTGCACCCAGACAACCACTTCATAGTGGCTAGTTGGCTTAGGAATTGTAAATTGGAATTTATTCTGTTTATGCTCAGAGTCCTTTGTGAGTAGAGGAATGATACTGATAATTCTATATACCTACCATATAGGCTTTATATAAGTAATAAAAGATAAGCAATAAGTTTCTTGGGGTTATTTGTCACATGTGCCTATAGGTTAAGCCATAAGTGATCATATAAGATGGGTAACGTTAAACCTAAAGATAAAAAAAAAAAAAAAAAAAAACAGAAGCTCTGAGTTTAAGTTACTTGAAGAAAGACACATGACTATAAGTAGTTATAGTTAGTTTAGAATCTAGGTTGAGGAGCTTTTAAAACCTGTGTATTTAACTGTCTTTTGAGATAGAAAACTCTATTTGTATAAACAATAACAACTCAAGCTGACTCTGCCCCTATTCCATCCCTCTCTGGCTATATGACATTAGTCTAATTCATCAATCTCTCTTTCTTTTGCCCACTTAACATGTTTATAAGGTCCCATTAGGGAGACCAAAGCTTAACTTTCCATCACATTAGAAATAGTCAGCCAACTGATGCTATCAGGCCACTACTGAGGAGCTGTTCTTAGAAACAAGGTTTTCCACTCAATTTATTGAGATTAAGTATAAGGTTATAATCTCTGTGCCCATCTGTAAACATTTGGGATATATCAATGGAAATGTTCTTGCCGCCTCTCTATAGACTATATTGTTAGCAGCCAGGCATGGTGGAGCATGCCTGTAATCCCATTACGTGGGAATCTGAGACAGGGGGATCACAACTTTGAGGCCAGCCTCAGCAACTTAGCAAGGCCTTCAGCAACTTATTGAGATCTGTTTCAAAATAAAAAATAAAATTGGATTTGAAATGTAGCTCAGAGGTAGAGAACCCTTGAGTTCAATCCTTCGTACCAATATATATAGTGTGCAATGTTCCTTTTACACATATGTTTACCTACATGTCATCCCCAAGTACCTTCGGTTACCACTGAGATAAGGTGTGATAGCCTAAGCCAAAATTGCATTGTCCCACAACTCCATTTTTAGAAGCCTCCTCCCTTTTACCAGGCTCTTTTCTCCTTCAGTAGTCATTCTTCCCCATCCAAGAGAAAGTAAGCCAATTTTTAAAAAGGAAAGACAAAAGCTTTCAGCACCAATTCCTCATTCCTAGATCCGGTTGGAGAGGCAGAGATGAGTCAAAGGTTTAGAGAGATTTCCAGAAAGCCATGGTGAAAGCAGAGTCCACAGCAGCAGAGCTCACCATCCTGGCAGAGAGATCCAGGTGAGGATGCATATGAGAGGAAAAGAAGCCAAAACAACAACAATGAAAATTCTCCTTTCTGTTCCCTTGACTTTCTTTCTGATATGTCAGTTACCTGCATTTTAATGTAAGCCTTCCAGTCTGCTTCTTCACAAGTCTACTGCTGGCATTTCTGAGCTAGGGTAAACTACTTTAGTCCTAGTCCCACAGCCTAAAGCTTGTTCTCTATGAAATAAGCCCAGTTCCCCACCACAGCTGGTCTCTACTCCAAGGATCCCATGATTTAGCATCCCATCATAGTAATCAAGGAATCAAGGTATTTTCTTTTTCTCTTGAACTGATGCTTCAATCAACTTAAAATTCCAGTTCTTGGCCTGGCATGGTGGTACATGCCTATAATCCCAGTACATGGGAGAATGAGACAAGAGGATGGCAGGTTTGAGGCCAGCCTCAGCAACTAGCAAGATCCTGTTTCAAACTAAAAAATAAAATAGGGCTGGGGGTGTGGCTCAGAAGTAGAATACTCCTGAGTTCAAACCCCAGTACAACACACACAAAAAAAGTAAATAAAAAAAAATCCAGTTTTTCACACTTAACATTGTGCTGCCAACCTGTGGATGGACCATTTATAGATTTGTATTGCAGAGATTTTGCATGGTCATGTAATTAATGCAATTATAATTTCATATTCAATGTCTATCTCCACCACCAGACTGGGAGCTCCTTTAAGTCAATCCATCTTATTTGCCACTGGTGTGTAGCACAGTACCTTGAACCCTTTGGGCCACAAAAGCTATCTACAATCTTTCTAAAAGGTGGCAGCAAGCAAAGAGCAGGAAAATAATGCCAAAGGATTCCCTAGGAAATCCCAACAGTGAAAAAGATAAGAAAGAGAAAGGTGTGTGAAGTGAAGATGCATTAGAAACCTGAGCTATAATGTTCTGAGGAAGAGAGATCAGTGATGGAGAGTGGGGCGGCTCAGAATGGAGTTCCTTGTCTTTTATAGACATGGTGAATTTTAGTGCAACTACGTGACGTGAGTATTAAGAACTGAATTCTACACTGTAGAGTTAAAGGAAGATGTTAAAACTAGTTTAAACAGGAAACATTAATAAAAGATACAAACTATAAAAATATGTGGTAAAATCTAAGCTATTTATTTACTGTTTTGAATAAAATGACTTACCTCTGATGCCTAAAAAGCATACAGCATTAACCCTTGTATCTATGTCATTGTGAATTAGATAAAATTTGAGTTTCTTTTAATATAATACAGAATTTTACATAGTCTGTTTCCTATGTAGCATAATCGTCCACTCACACCTTCAACCTATAGAGAAAATTAGGGTAAGCCTGTATTCATGATTTCCAATTACAATTGAAAGCAATTTGAATAAAACTAATATTATTATTCTATCCTATGGAAGCAATTTCTAGAAACTAAATGCTAGATAGCAAAAGTCTGCCATGAGTTAATCTGTAAGTCTGTCTTAGTTCTGTTCTCCTATACCAGCATTATAAAGGTTCTGGCATACTTAGAGATCCCTGAATCAAAGCACTGTACAAGTAGAAAGTAGTGCATGTATTATTAACCTTTCTGCGCTTGTTTCCTCATCTGTAATATAGGGTTAATGATATTTCTGTACCTCACAAGAATGTTGTGCGAATTAATGTTTGTAAAGCCCTTTAAGATCCACGGATGAAAGATGCCATAAAAGTCCAAAGGTGATAATATTATAGTTATTGAAATTGGAAACGCCAATAATGCTAGGAACTGAATATACATTTGGTTGCAAGGCACCCAGGACATTAGGAATTCACAAGCACTTACAGCAGCTTGCTGTTTCCAAATTTATATATATATATATATATATATATATATATATATATATATATATATATATATAAAATCACCTACCAATCTTTTTGAAAAGAACAACAAATAATACTCATCAAATTTGAACTAATTTTATGTAGGTATTAAATATTTTCCTAAAAGCTTTCAAAGATATTTTACTAAACATTAGCATACATATTTTATTTTATACACACACACATACACACACACACACACACACATATATATATATATATATATATATATATAATACTAAAGAGATACTCTATACATGTTATAAGCCATATGGATGTAATTTGCTCAAAACTGACAAAAAATACAGTATCAGGATTCACATTATTTCCTGTTCCTGTATAGTGAATACTGCTATAGAATGTATGAGATCTACACTCAAAATTATATAATGTCAGATTGGTCTATTTAGAAAGGGGCAGTAAATGACATGTTAAATGCTAACATGATCTAATGAACTCATTATCTGTTCTTCTCTGTGGAGAACTGCTGTACTTTTCATTTATATTTTGAACCTGCTTGAATGGTTTGTAAGTATTAAGCACAAAACACCTAGTACCAATCTTTTTGAAAAGAACAACTAATAATACTCATTATCAACTGTCAAAGTTTGAACTAATTATATGTAGGTATTAAATATCTTCCTAAAAGCTCTGAAAGACATTTTACTAAACATTAGCATACAAAAAAGGAAAATAAAATAAGTTTTCCAATATAAGAACAGTAATTTAAAAATACTCAAATATCTCCTGAGACATATTATATGATTATCTATTTATTCATTCATCTACTTAATTAATTATTCACTTAATAATTGTATTTATTTGTGCCACACAAAGTATAGTAATTTAAAATACAAGTTGTAGAATATATGTGAATGTATGTAGGTTTATAGGTAGAGAAAACTGAATAAAAATAGAAAAAATATTCCATTACTAAACTTTATAATGATTATTTCTAGAAATTGGTTTGGGATCTGAGGAAATACAGAGGAGCTGCCATTTTTAAATTTTTCTCAACTCTACTTTAGTTGATTTTGTTATTAAGAGAATGTGTAATTTTTTAGTGTTTAAAAGCCATAGTAACAGAATGAAGAGTACATTTGAAATACTGAGAAATAAAAGGGAAAATTGTTGAGATAAAGCTAAATTAAAGAAGTAAAGGTAGACTTTAAATGTCATACTCAATTTATTATAAAATAGACTAAAAAGGGAGGACAAATAGTTAAAAGGAGGATTCTTTATCCTTGATTACAATTTGGAGAATTAATATACACAATGTTTTTGTTTATTCAATGCACTTCCTAAAGTCTTTCTTAGATATAATTAGAAAGAACACAATTTTGTCTTTTAATCCAGTGAAGCACGATTTTCAACTAAGTAGATAAAAAGTTAACTTCAAATTATAGGGGCACACCAAGTCAAGGAAAAGCAACAGAGTTCACAATTAAGTCAAAAAGTCAAATAAACGTTATATTTAGAAAGTCAAGAGCTTTGTTTTCGCTGGTTTAGAGGTTTTCCCCAATTTATGGAAGGTTCAAGGTTATCAAGCTCAGCATTCAGAGCTCAAAGTCATTCCAGACTTTTCAATATTCTAGTTCAAAGATTTAAATGTGTATTACGAAAGAAAAATCTGAAGCTCGAGACTACTGACTTTGTAAGAGTGTAAGTAAATTACAGTAAAAGGTTATGTGGGCCAGTATATTTTGAGACAGCAAATAAAACAGCAAAAGCTATATTTAGAGACATAAAATTAAGGAGCACTAAAACATGTTTAATATTTTAACAAAAATTACAAGTTCTTATATTTGTATTTATAAATAATATACTTCCTTAAAATCATGAATAATAGGTAAATAGAAATGAGATATTATGTGACCTGAATTCCATTTCTTCTGCTCTAATAACAGTTTTTATGTAACCTTTTATTTCACCTTTGCTTTTGACTTCTATCTTCATCAAAATTTTTCTTTTTAACCTAAAAACTCCTTGGTTAATATTTGGAAACACTATGTTGCTCAAAGAGATAAAGTATACTAGAAATGCAAGAAGCCAATGATATTTCATTTAACCTTTCTTATTTTGAGTAGCTTCATGCAGATCTTGACTTCTTTTTCATTTTTATTGTGCGTTATAATTATACCTCAGTGAGGTTCAAATTTGTATGCATTTGTGTACATTCACAAATGCACACAACATTACTTGATATGTTTCCCTTCCCATCCCGTCCTCCTCTCCCCTCATTCCTTCCTGTACATGGTAGTGAGAGTTATAGTGATACTTTCGTGCATGCACATAACATTATTTGTTCTGTTTCTTTCCCCACGCCTACTTTCCCCCTTTATTGCCCCTCTCCCCAACCATCTTCCACTACTCTATTGCTATCTCTTCTCATTTTCATGAAGTCGCTTTTCTTTCTTATTTTCTCTCTTACTTCCACATATGAGAGAAAACATAAGGCCCTTGAGTTTTCTGAGTCTGACTGTTCTCACTTAGCATGATGTTCTGTAGTTCCATTCATTTTACTGTAAATGACAAAATTTTGGTTTTCTTTATGTCTGAGTAAACCTCCATTGTAGTATATATACCACATTTTCTGTGTCCATTCATATATTGATTGCCACCTAGGTTGGTTCCATAATTTGGCTGTTATGAACTGTGTTGCTATAAGCATGGGTATGCATGCCTCACTATAGTATTGACTTTTTAATTTACATATAATTTTTCATAATCTCTTGTAGATGGTTAATAATATTGTGTGTGCCATTGTATTGGATTGTAGACAAGATATCAATTCCCTTGCATAGTCTCTAGCAAATAGTTAATGGCAATAAGCATTAATGAATTACTTAAGCAGACATTGTGCTCACAATGAAATTAGCGGCTTGCCCACATTAAACAAACACAGAAAAATGATAACTCCTCTGATGCCTACTTCTTTCCAGTCAGCTTGCCCTCTTATCTTTTCCCTTCTTTGTGCTAACAGATTTAAATTTTCTTTTATAGAAAAATTATGACACTAATTCCATCAACCACTGATCCTCTAAGGACATGAAAACAGCAAATATCAAACATAGATATCTTTAATTACTCCTATCTTTATCAACTCTTCTTCTCCTGTAACACCTTATTTGGTTATTTATTTAGGTTCTAGAAACTATTTCCTCCTCGTCTACATCAGTTTCCAGCTTCTATAATGTCTTCTAGTAATTCCTCAGTTGATAATTTCAATCTCATATATTCAGCTGCTTTTGGTGTCTTCAGTGTACCAGTAGTCCTCTAACATCAAGTTAGCAAACTATGGCTTATGGACTAAATCCAACTTGCCATTCATTTTTGTAAAAATTTGCTAGAACACAACCTAAGTCATCCTTTCATGTGTTGCCTATGCCTTGTTTTGTGCTATAGTGACAATCAAGTAGTCACACCTGAGTAAACAAAACAAATATATTTATACCTTTACAGAAAAAGTTGGCCAACACTTCCCCTAATACATCAAAAAGCAAGCAAGGCCTTTTTTTTAATTAAATGCTGTATCTGTGATGCCTAGAACAGAGCTCAACATACAGTAGGCATGTGGTAAATATTTGCAAATAAATAAATGAACCTCCTCACATATGCCTTGTACTGAACAAGGCCCTGAGTAACCGAGGTTTTATTATCCCTATATTCTACTCACAATCCTACTAAAGTTCCCTGCAAATTTGCTCTTCCTAAATAATATAAAACCAAATAGAAAACAATACAAGCTATTTCACATCTCTTTACTCCTTACACCTCAAATATGCCAATTCTTTTTTTTTATTTTCAACCAATGCCCTCAATATTTACCTAAAAAATAGAAGCAGCTAGAACTGAACCACAACATATTATACATGTCAATCAGTCTGTATTTTTCTCCATATATTTCTATCTTCCTTCCTGTTAATGTAGATGACCAACAATTACCTATTTCCCCCAATAGGTAAAGCTTCTTTTCTCTACACCACTTAATGCAAAACTAATCATGAAAGTTTTCTATACTCACTGTCTCTACTTAATCTCTTCTTACTCTCTTTTAACTCATTCTGACTTTCATCATTATCACTTCAACATAAACTCACTTGTCAAGTTTGCCAACAGTCTTTGTCTTGCCAAAACAATGGTCAGTCATCAGTCCTCGTGTTGCCTGAACTCTCAGTACTGCAGAGTCAATCATTGCTTCCTTCTTAAAACACTCTTCTCTTTGTGTGTGAGACATCACATAGTCCTGTTTTCCTTCTTGCTTCATAGACTACAATTTTTCAGTCTACTATGTTGTTTTCCTATTCTGTTTTATGTATGTATGTATGTATGTATGTATGTATGTGTGTATGTATGTATGTATTCATTTATTTTGTGGTACTGGGGATTGAACCCAAGGGTATTCTACCTCTGAGCTACACCCCTAGTCCCATTTTATTTATTTTGAAACAGGCCTCACTAAGTCATAGAGGGCCTCAGCATGTGGCTGAGTCTGGCCATGGACCTGTGATCCTCCTGTCTCAGCCTCCCAAGTACTGGGATTACAAGTGTGCACACCACACCTGGCTTCCTCTTCTCATCTTGATATCTAGAGTTGGTGGGCTCAAGGCCTAATTCTAGTTACTTCTTGTAGTTACCGTTCATTTTTGCGAAGTTAAATAACATCCAAATGGTGTTAGTAACCAATATCCTTACAGAAAAACAATGATACATTCTAAGTGGGTAATCTAAAAAGAATTTAATTGATGCAGTATTTATTTACAAGATATCAAGATGTAGAATAACATAAGGGATAATACAAAACCCCGGAGTAAACAATAGCAGAGCTCTATTTTACAATGGTGTGTAGGAACAGGCTTAGACTAACTCCTAAGTTCTGACTTAAATATTTCTAAGTTCACAAGTTAGTTGTCAAACATAGCCATTATTATAAATTAAACTAAATTATATTTTAGAAAATAAAAAAATTCAAAATCTATCATTCCTCAATTATTTTACTATTATCTATGTTTTTTAAACTTTGGTCTCATCACTAGAAGGAAAATAGTACTTAATAGGTTCTGTGCTTCTCTTCCCAACTTCGCTTTCAAGGATATCACACTTATAGCATTAAATTTGCCAAGGAGTGAATATTTATACCACAGAAATCAGCAAATGCAGAACTCAAGGCTTGACTTAAAGTTTTGCAGACTAAATATACTTAACAAAGAACAGAAAATACTATTAATAATAATTCAAATTATGCTTAAAAGTTTTTCATATCTGTAGCCATTACATGGTAAAGAATAATTTTAAAATTTGGTAACATATTTTTCAGTGGTCTAAAACTATTATCCAATGCAGACAAGAAGTGACTCATATCATTTAAAATAGTTTTAAAATCCATCTTTTTTACTTTACTTTCATCTTAAGCATTAATACAAATGAAAATATTGACCAAAATTTCGAATAGATTTATGTATGTTTATATATAGATTCTAAGTGCTTAGCAAAAATCAACAAAAAAATTCTATGAAAATCAGTTGTCTCTGATTAACTTTATTGTTGCATATTTTAATTTGTAAATGGTGTTTTACACAATATTTATATTATAAAATTATAGCAAACTTATACACACACATACATATATATATATGTTTATATAATTTTTTGGAGTTCCAGTTATTAAATGTTTAACAGCATCCCACTACTTATCACCTACCTGAGGCCTGAGGGAATAAGGAGAACAAAACTTTAAAAGAAATTCAAGAGAACTATGTAGAGAGAGACATTTAAGGGGTCCTATAACTTTTGGTAGAAGGATGCAGAAAGATTTTGATGAAGAGGTTAGTAGTTAGGTGGGCAATAGGAAGATAAATACTTTCTCCTCATTCTCTTCTCTCTTTCCCATCTTTGAGTAGTGTTCCTCATGGGCTGAACCTGAGCATAAGCTGAAGGGCAAGAGTTTGCCTGTGTAGTCTATATAGCTTAGCCTCTTGGAGCACAGAAAAAGACAGAGAATAGTAGAGAGTGCATGTGGAAGATGAAAGTTAGAATAGTCCACTGCTTTTGTATCTCAATATACATTATTGTCCTTTATTAGATGGAAAAAAAACTGTATAACCAAGATGGAGCTCACAATTAGTAGGATAGATAATGGTCCCCAAAGAAACTAGGTCTTAATTCTTAGAAAATGTAAAGATTAGCTTATTTGGAAAGAGTATGGAGATATGATTAAGTTAAGAATTTCATCCTGGATTACTGGGAAAACCTCTAAATACCATTAAATTTATCCTTATAAAACAGAGGCAGAGGAATACTTGGCATATACAGAGAATGTATTTTTTTTTTCAGTGCTGGGGATTGAACTCAGGGCTTTGACATTATAAGTGAGTACTCCACTATTAGGCAACACCACTAGCCTAACACCAAAAGCCCACAATACTGGCTGTCACTAAGAAGCTGGAGGAAGCATGGAATAGATTCTTCTCTAGAGATTCTGGAAGGAGGGAAGTCCATTCAACACCTTGATTTTGGCCCAGTGATATTTATTTTGGGCTTTGGCTGTTAGAATTGTAAGAGAATACATATCACTCATTTTAAACCACTCAGTTTATGATAATTTGTTATGGTATGTTCAGGAAACTAGTATAGTATATGAAGTCCTATCAGGTACCATATTGCCAAGTGGGTAATGTCAGTTTGATCATAGTCCAACATGTAATCTAATAGGACATCACCAGTGTTATTCATTTAAAGTAGCAGGGGAATAAGAAATAGAGCTAAATAACACAAAACATAGTTGCTATATTTGCACTTCTGTAGCTAGTCCTGCTGTATCCTCTACTGGAACATGTAATATGAACTGTCCCATGAAATCACAGGTGTGAGCTGAGAAAAAGGTGATTTAACAGGTAAAGACAGTATAATAGGAACCTGAGCTATCTGCTTCTGCAATTGACTTATATTTTCTGGACTGGAAAGTTATCATTTATACCATATTCATTTTATAACCAAATGGTTCTGCATACTTCCAATGGTATGGCTTGAGGACCTGGATAACACTAATTAAAGACAAACTATTGTGTTGTATAGCTCCTTGGACGTATATGGTAAGGTGTTCAGTCTCTGAGGGTCCAGTAGCATGTGAATGGTTGCTTTATCTTTAGAGATGAGTTTGTTAGCAGAAAATAATATTTTACTCCAAATTTTATGGGTCAACATTTCTTTCTCTACTAAAAATTGCCAGAGGCTTACTAAAGAAGATGGAAGAACTTATTAACCAGTTCATGTAGCTTACTCTCATGGGGCAATTCCATGGTGCTATGTCTTCCCATCACCTTTGGCATAGAGAATACATCCACCATTATAGCATTGTAATTTTTAAGGGTTATGATGTCCCCTCATACCAATATATTCCTTAAGATCTTAACAAAAGGCATGTCCTCAGGGACAATTTCTTAGGGGATTTTCTGATGCAAAATGTTTCTATTCTTACCAAATACTCTTGGCCTAATATTATGGGTAATATAAATAAAGATTGGATTACCAGGTTTCACATAATAAATTCATTCTAGTATTCTCATTTTCCTAAGATTTGATTTGTCTAGCAGGAAGTACAACCTCATTGGATATAGGCTACAACTGATCAAGTCCAGGCTTCAAATAACTAACCTAGTGGACTATTAACACCATTCTATGTTCTCAAGACAACATATTAACCAAATCCTGAATGAATAAACCCTTGTCAACAATTTCAATCTGACATTTTTTCTCTTCCTTAGTCTACTACCCATGCAATCTACTCCTTTATATGTTCTCCAGGTTCCTCCTAATACAGATCAATGAAGTTCTATAAGCTTTTTATTGTATAGGGTATATCTTCCTCCCAGACCATCCTTGCACAACACCTTCTGACAATATCTGAGTCTTGTATTCATTCAGGCATTGAAGATTCAAGGTCAGCCTCAGCAATTTAGCAAGGCCCTCACCAACCTGGAGAGACCCTGTTTTAAAGCAAAAAATTAAAAGGGCTAGGTGTGTGTAGCTCAAAAGCAGGACACCCTTGAGTTCAATCCCCAGTACCAAAAAAGTAACAAATAAGTGAATGAAAGAACAGAGAGAGAAGAGAGAGATAGAAATAGAGATAAAGGTAGAGATAGAGATAGAGATGAAAGAAGGAAGGAAGGAAGGAAGGAAGGAAGGAGAGAAAGAAAGAGAGAGAGAGGGAGAGAAAGAAAGAAAGAAAGAACAAAAGAAAGAAAGAAAGACTGATTTCCTTGGATACAGGGGAAAGTCTACCTTTGTTAAAATGAGGTCAGGGATGTAGGGATTCCTAGATCTCAGTCTCACTTTTGTCCGCCCAAATGTCAATTTGTGTGTGTGTGTGTGTGTGTGTGGTACTGGGGATTAAACACAGGGGACATTCCATCTCCAAGCTACACCCTCAGCCCTATTTTTTATTCTTTATTTTGAAACAGGGTCTAAGTAGCTGAGGCTGGCTTTGAACCAATGATCCTCCTCTCTCAGACTCCCAAGTACTAGGATTACAGGCGTGTGCCACCACGCCTGGCTTAAATGTCCATATTTCAAAACACAAGATATATCTCCTTGCCTCCATTTCCCTTATCTTGGTATAAAAGGCCTGGTGGGAGAACTGTAGTAGCTGCGCAGGCTCTGGCAGCTGGGCCCCAAGGCATAGGTGGTCTCAGGAATGGACCTGTGGCCAGAGCTATCCTGCTCCTCTGAAAAGATCTGACCATGTCTGAATGAGACATGAGATATAGTTTAGAAATTCCCTTTAACATTTGAGGAAAAACATGTTAAGATAATGTAACTATTAAAATACATAAAATGTACACATATCTTTCCTGCCTATATGTTTTTATTAAATTGTTCTTAACTCTTGATGGACTGTAACTTTTTTATAATTTATTATTAATTGGTGCATTGTAATCATACATCTTTGTTAGGTGCAAGCTGGTAAAGGTAAAGGCATACATGCACACATTTCTCATTTAGCCCTTCGCCAATTCCCCCCCTCCTCCCTCTCCTCCCTCCCTCTCAAGTTCAGTTTAGTGATTGACTTTGATGTGTTCATAAAAGTACATCATGCTCATTAAGGTGTCCTCCCTCCCCCCATCACCTTCCATTAAGTCAAATTCTTTGCTCACCTAAGGATTCTCCTTCTTTATCTTGAGTCCCTCTTATGTCCCATTTTCTCCCTAGCTTCCACATATTAGGGAGAGCAGTCGATTTTTTACTTTTTGTGACTCACTTAATATAATGTTTTCCAGTTCCATCCATTTCCATGCAAATAACATGATTTTATTCTTCTTTATGGAGGAGTAAAATTCCATTGTGTACATATCCCACAGTTTTGTAACATATTCATCTGTTAATGGACATCTTGGCTGGTTCCATAGTTTGGAAATTGTAAATTGTGCAGCTATAAACATAGATACACATGCGATGGTTTGATAGTTTGGTTTCCATTCTTTTGGGTAGATATCCAGAAGTGGTATTGCTGGATCATATGGTAGGTTCATTCCCATTCGTCTGAGGACCCTCCATACTGTTTTCCAAAGTGGTTGCACTAATTTGCAATCCCACCAACAGTGGATTAGGATTCCCACTTCTCCACACCCTCACCAGCATTTGTTGTTGTTTGTGTTCTTGATGATTATTGCCATTCTGATTGGGGTTAGGTGAAATCTCAAGGTAGTTTTTATTTGCATCTCTCTGATTGCTAATGATGTAGAGCATTTCCTCATACTTTTATTGGCCATTTGTATTTCTTCTTTTGTGAAGTGTCTATTTAGATCCTTTGCCCATTTTTTGATTGGGTTATTTGTTTTCTTAGCTGTGAGTTTCTTGAGTTCTC
>PVLC010011925.1:0-45388 GCA_004027655.1 Graphiurus murinus
GAGCTTTGTGACTATCATCTATACATCATCTACACATTATTACAATAAGTCTTAGGAGATAAAGATTGTTTTCTTTCCAATTTTCAGATGAATCTCAGCTATTTAAAGAGAACTGGCAAAATTCAAAAAGCTATTTACAATGAATCTAAGGTTGAAACTTCATTCTATTAAATGCAGGTTACATTTCTCCAACCAGAAATTTTTTGTTATTATAAAGTATTTCTGCCTGAATTTTCGTGCTTAGATTTTCTATTATATATGCCATCTAAAGCTAAATTAAGAAAGAATTCAGTAGAAAAAAATAGGACATTAATAGACTCTAAAAAGCTGCAGAAGTTCCAAGAGAGATTTGAAAGGTTAGGGATCAAAGGCCTGGTGTGTTCAAATTGCACATTATCTATGCCAAATAATTATACTAATGAGTTTCCACTCCAGAATTCACATTTATTTAAAAAAAAAAGTTTTTCATATTACAAATGTAGAATCAAATTTTCCTAATGCATTTCCCTTTCCTTCCAGAAGCAACCTTAGCTCATAAAGGGCATGAAGATATTATTTCCTAAAGCTGCCGATCTTTAAATTGATGAGTTTAAAGAGTGCCTGACAGGAAAATTTACTTTTAAATCAAATGTTCATAACTAACCACAATTTCCCACTGCCATTTTACCTTCTCATGGAAGGTGTTATCCACTTGAAGTCTATTGCATTCCTTTTCCATGTATATAATACTGTCCCAAAAGTGAACTGGAAAGAGCTAACTTAATTCCTCTCCTCTCACTCTAAGTCACATCAGATGCTAGTACTTGCCACTTCTTTTTTTTTTTTTTTTCCAAACAAGGTCTTGCTAAGTTGCTGAGGACTGGCCTTGATACTGTGATTCTCCTCTTGAAACTGTGATTCTCCTGTTTTAGCATACTAAGTATTGGGATTATAGACTTGCCTCACAGAGCCCAGATACAGAGCCAGGTATTAAAAAGGCATTTACCTGTGGCGCACGCTTGTAATCCCAGCTTTTGGGAGGCTGAGACCGGAGGATCCGTGTTTGCGGCCAGCCTCAGCTACCTAGTGAGGCACTCCGCAATTTAGTGAGACTCGGTTTCAAAATAAAGAATAAAAAATAGGGCTGGGGGCATAGCTTGGAGGTAGAATGCCCCTGAGTTCAATCCCCAGTACCGCAAAAAAATAAATAAATAAATAAAAAAATAAAGGCATTTACCTGCCTATGTCCTTGGTATATCAGGACTCTATAAATATCGAATATTTTTTTATTGACTATTTTTCTCTTGTTCACAGCCTTGCAACTGACGTAAAATATGTACTCAAGATAAATTTATTTTATAGTGGTTTAATGTTAAACAAATTTAGGTAATATACAGGATATATACTCTTAATTTCTGAGAAATTAATATGTTTTTGATACCTGAATTTAGCTTGCATTTATTCTTGAAATGCATTGTAATTTTTTTCTAGGATGTCTAGATGAAATATAGTGACATATCACATTATATTCACTTTTAATTGCATATCTTATTTATGTCTCTTTATTTACAATTTTTATATTTACTTTGGTGGCATTTTATTATGAAGATGAGAGTTTTTCCTCAACAGTGGCCCCTGAGGTTAAGAAGAGAAAAAAATTCAGATACTTTTCCTGTCCTGTAACATGTTTGATGACAAGTAGTCTCCTATACTAGAAGCACAAAAGTCATGAAAAAATTAATCTTATGACTTCTCAGAAGCAATAATTATTAATAATGGTAAAGCATGAAGTAGAGGTGATGGAACAAATGCCGTCTTACATTTGTAATGACCTTTATCACCTGAGATCCTTTATAATTAATTTAGTTTTAATTTAGAACATGTGTTTTTAAGAACAAGTTATTAAGCAAAATATTAACTCTTCGGTTCACAATTTGTTGTAATAATTTTTTTTAGTTCTGAAGTCTCTTATCTGGGATTAAATGTTAAGAATAAAATCCCCATCACAGTCTGGACATATCATTTACTTTATCGCATATTTTATGAAATAAAAAATAGGATACATTTTTAAATCAGCTCTTTGGGTATATATTAAATAAAGTTTAGTTCATGAATGCATTGTTTTATACACTGTCATTTTTATTTTAATTCTTGCTTGAGTAGATGCACAGATTTAAATGAATTGAGATGTGCTGAACTTTCAATATGTGAACAAGGATTTCTAGTTAAGATTTTTTTGTAAATATGATAATGGAATTTTTCCAAAAAAATAACTAATGGTTGATACTAAAAAAATGATCATTCCTAGCTCTCTAAAGTATAACTGTAGATGTTTTGCTTGGGTTCCTCATGGAAAATTCATACATTTACAATCACTATTAAACATAACTATTTTGAAAATTTACTTCCATGAGACTGTTTTAGGGATTGAGTTAAACATAATGGTTTTCCTCTCCCAGAAGTAATTGTTAAAAATCAATTCCTTTGGTAATCTAAACTTTAGTTGCTAAACTTTAATTGCTTACATATTCATTACACTGTGCACCAAATAAGTCCTGAGTAGAATAATTCTGAGTCAGAATTAATTTGAGTAACACAAGAATAGTATAGGGAATATGCCTCCCTTTGCTTTTCTGTAAACTTCCATTCTTTTCTAGTGTTTGTTTGTGAAATCTTTTCTCTTGTGGTAATGTTATCTATAGTATTAAAAAATGAAAGTTTAGCAAATATTTATATACCAAAGACAGTCCATTATTTCTGCTAGAGAATAAAAGTCACTAAAAGTACTTTCCAAGAGCAAACTACTTAAAGAGAAAAGGGACTAATATTAATTGATCAACTATTAGAGCCCAGATATTATATTTTATATTGATGTCCCATTTAGTCCTAATACTCCATCTTAAAGACATCATAACTGGCCGGGCGTGGTGGCACACGCTTGTAATCCCAGCATGCGGGAGGCTGAGACCAGAGGATCCGGGTTTGTGGCCAGCCTCAGCTACCTAGTGAGGCACTCTGCAACTTAGTGAGACTTGGTTTCAAAATAAAGATTAAAAAATAGGGCTGGGGGTATAGCTCGAAGGTAGAAAGCCCCTGAGTTCAATCCCCAGTACCGCCAAAAAAAAAAAAAAAGATATCATAACTGAAGTTCAGATAACTTAAAAATGTGTCCCAAGTCACAGAGCCAGTCAGTTAAGAGCAATAAGTTAAAAGTAACTTTTAATATCTTTCTACCTGAAATATTTTTGAAATAGTTATAAAAATTACTATTTTTCCACATATATAATTTTATGATTTGCTTTAAAAGAATCACAATATTGTTGGTTTTAAAAAATATTAAAATATGAAAAGCTTTTAGCGGTTTCTAACAGCATATACTCCAACTATTCTTCCCAATATATTTTTTCAAGCAATAAAAACATACTTGAATCTAATCGTTTGTCTTACTTTTGGAAATTTACTATTAATATAAATTATTGATGTGTTGCTATATTAAGGTACTGGACATTGTGAAAGAAAAAAGTCCAAAGTAAGATAATATAAAACCTACCAATTTAATAACTAGAAGAATTACTACATTAATATCTTATAACAAACACAATGAAAAACTAATTTTAATTACTCCATTTGGGATATGGTATTTCTCTGGATAATCCTAATCATCTATAAAGATATTGTGTTCCTCTCATTTCCTTGCAAAAATGGATGGAACTAGAGAATAACATACTAAGAAAGATCAGCCTGTCTCAGAAAGTCAAGGGTCATATATTTTCTTTCATAATGCTAGGAAAAAAATACGATACAAAAGAGACTTCTGATAAATGAGACCAAAGAGTAGTGGAAGGTGTTGGGGTTGGGGAAGGGAGGTGAGGAGGAGAAAAAAAGATTGATGAAGGAGAAAATTCAAATAATACTGAGTCTTTAATTGGAGGTATCAGTATCATTCTCACTAACTGGTCGGAAATTGGGGGGTGGAGAGCAGGTGGGATCTGGAGGGAAACACAACAAGTGCTGTGTGCACGTATGTTTCTAATATTTTGAACCTCAATATGATGTATAATTACAATGTACCAATAAAGGTATGAAAAATAAACTACTGTGTGAATCTGCTGTCTCCTCTACATACTCCCACTCTCGTTTCTGATCACTGGTTTGAGGTCTAATCCGTCCTTTCTTTTGCCTTTCTATTGTACTTGCCTCAGAAGATGAGACTGGCAGGTAGCTCATTTTCTCACCCACGTAATTGCTCTTCCTGTCTCCATTTCATTCTCTCCCCACCCCTCCTCACGAATCCCACACTTTCCTCCTGGAACATGTTTATAAATATGCTACCAGTCATTGAAACCTTTCTTTCCCTTGGCCATAAGGCTAAGTTTTCAGCAGAATACTCATAGACCTAACTGATCAGGACTTTCACTTACATTTATACTTTGTATTACATTGCCTTGACATTTTACAAGCTTATTTTTAATATACATTACACTAAACCCCTACCCTGTCCAGCCAGCTCTTTTACATTCTTTAGAGTTACATATATATGTACTTTTCTCCTCTCATCTAACACCAGAAATTGTTTTCTACCCAGAAATAGTTTTCTAATTATAACATTGATGCCTTTCTTTCATCACAATTCTGAGGCTATTTTCTTAAATAATGTGGCCTTTTGTCTTTTTAAAGCTCTGATGCATTTTATATTTAAATATTTTAAATACTTTTTATTTATTACCATATTTTGTCTGGTGCGTTTCTATGGTTTTTGTTCTTCATGCTGAATATACATAAATATTTCATGTAAAGAAATAAATGTTTCGTCTTATATTTGGAAATGCCAGTTAGTATCTAATGAATTCATATGAATGTACCACTGACAATAATAAAACAGAACACTGTGAAATAAAGCAAATAATTACAAATATCATTCATCTTATTTATTAGGTTTTGCTTTCAATTAGATGACCAATTTGCCTGAACCATTAATTCCTCAGATTTGAAAATGTAGAACAAATTATCAAATATCGAATATAATCCATGTAGTGCTCATTCTTTCATTATTCCTAGCTATTAATTTTAAGCCTTCAAAAGAAACAATCTGGTAATTGTATATATCATTTATTTCATGTGACCATATCTTTCTGATTTAGATTAATATATTTAAGTGACAAGTACAACTGGAATTTTAGACAAGCAATGATTATAACTTTAAAACATAAAATAACTGAAAATATTCTGCAAAAAATAATATTTATATTCCTACCACTTAGAAAATTAGACCTGTGATGTTTACATGTATTAAAACACAATCTGTACAGACATAGACACTTCTTATTTTATACTTTACACCGTTATAATTTGTGAGATTTGGAGGAAGTAGGGGCATTGAGCAGAAAGTCAATATTTCCTAGAAAGTATATAGAATCTTAGTCTTTCTTTCTTTGGGTATTATTAAATATAAAATGTAAGTACTTCAAATTAGACTTAGGAACAGGACACAGATAATAAATAATCATCTATTAAAAGTGAGAAAATAGTAATTTCCACATACCAACTCTGTGAGAATCAAGATTAGATAAACCTTTCAGGTGTTTAATCATTGCATGATATGCCTTGCTATTTTAGTTAATATTTACTCAATTCCCTTCTTTTAATTTTGGATGATGCCAAAAAAAATAAACTGGTAAGTTTGTTTAAAGGGGTTTAGATAGACACCCCAAAATATTTCAAATACAAGTTGCCTGAAAATTTTTTATCACATACCTGACCAATATTCAGATTGCCTCCTATTATCTTTATTATGATATAACATTTGATAATTTACAAATTCTTACTTTACCGCTAAATATTTAATGGTAAATTTTATTCAATTGTTTACATATCAATTCCCCTATTTTTTGTTGTTATTGACAATTTTTAGTCCCCCTTTCTTAAATTTCTTCTCACTGGCTTCATTGTTGCTTCTCTATTTCCTCTTTCTGTGACACCTTTCCCAGCATCCTTTGCCTTTTATCAGCATCAATTCCTTCACTAAGCCCCTTGTTCCCAGGTCTATTTCCCCTACCCCTAGTATCTAAAGACAATCACAATGCTTGAGCTTACCATGGCAAATATTTATTAAGAAATCTTGAGTTCCAGAATGATAAAAACATTTCCCTGGATGAGATCAAGTCCATCCTTCTAAATCTCTTCAGTTGCAACTGAAGTTGATCTTCCATAAATCAAAGTTTCACCACAGCTATGCTTAGCTAGGAACTTTTGTATGATTGTTATCTATACATAGGTTTGTGTGTAAGAGAGGTAATGAATTATTAATTCTTCAGATACATTACTAAGCATAAGATGAATATGAGCTAGAAATAGATTTCTGGAGTCTTAAATCATATATAAACATGTATATGCACACACAAAACTGTGATGGAATCTGATAAAAGTGGAATTTTTCAGTTCCAGGATAATAGAGAAGCATTTAATGTCATATCTCTTAAGCAAAAGAAAATATTTCATTATATCTGTATACCTCCATCAATCATCTCTTTCATCACATAAATTTTATTATTTAAGCTGGGTGCGGTGGCGCACGCTTGTAATCCCAGCATTTGGGAGGCTGAGACCAGAGGATCCGGGTTCACTGCCAGACTCAGCTACCTAGTGAGGCACTCTGCAACTTAGTGAGACCCTGTTCTAAAATAAAGAATAAAAAATAGGACTGGGGTATAGCTCAGAGGGAGAATGTCCCTGAGTTCAATGCCCAGCACTGCAATAAATAAATAAATAAATAAATAAATATTATTATTTATTTAACTCAATGTCTATTCATTTGTATCATTTTATGAAAATAAAGCTTTACAGAGAATTTAATTTTAATTTCAAATAGTACTAATATTAGTAACTTTAAATATAAATAATAACATAATTGTGAATTGTGAAAGGATGCTATTTCAGATCATAAGTAGCATTAGTTCTTATCCTGTGACATGAAAATATTTCCTTACTCATTAGTTATTGATTATCTCTCCATATCTGTTTTATATGTGTACAATATATATATTTTATTGTTATATATGTATAAGTATATGCATATGTGGTTATATATACATATATACTCCACTTTTATATAAATATATGTAATCCCACTGTGCATACATTTTGCATACACATATACACAAAATTTACACAGAATCTTTGAAAGCTTACATTCTTTTGGCTCTGTCATCTGGGCTTCTGTTTCAATTTTCATTTCATGATGTCATATATATTTATAATGAATGTCCCTTGAGTTTTATTTTTCTACAGAAGGTGTAAATTAATCAATTCTGGTCTTTTTTGCTAATTCCTTATTGTTTTCTTTCTTTTTTTTTGGTTTTTTAATTAATTATTATTATTATTATTTTTAATTATGCGTGCATCGTAAGCATACATCTTTGTTAGGTACAAATTGATAACGATATATGTGCCCACATTTCTCATTTGACCCCTTCCCCAAATTCCCACCCGACTCCCTCGCCCTCCCTCCTTCTCAAGTTCAGTTTGGTGAGTAACCTTGATGTACATTAGGGTGCCCCCCCCATCCATCCCTTTCGGTTAAATCAACTTCTTTGTTTATCGAGGGTCCCTTCTTTTCCATCTGGAGACCCTCTTATGCCCCATCTTCCCCCTAGCATCCGCATATTAGGGAGAACAAATGCTTCTTCACTCTTTGTGACTGGCTAATCTCACTTACTGTTTTCTTACCTGCTAATTTTTTCAATCAGCAGTAATCAGTTTAAGTCTTGTAAGTTTACTCTTTTGAAGATCATTTTGAAGATAATGGCTTTAAGTAATCTTTAAGTACTCATGATTCCCAAATTTTTGCTCCCAGCTCAGATTTCTTTCCAGAAATTGAGATCCTGTATTCCACTGCCTTCTGGATCTTTTTTCACATCAATATCTGATATATATCTAAAATTACAGTAGAAAATTGAATCTCTAATCTTTTTCCTAAGACATTGCTCTTTCAATAACATTTCCAATCTCTGTTGCTGATAAATTTGTCCAAGTGTTTTAGCATAAAATCTTTGAGGAAATATTTGTTCCAATCTATTTCTTAGTGTCCTGCATCTAATCTATCATGATTCCCATTCGGTAACTCTCGTATTTCCAAAATCCAATCACTTTTCCTCAGGCCTACTGCCATTACCTGGTTACTCTGGAAAATCCTATCATAATCTCTCACCATGTTACTGTGGAACCTTCCTAGTAGCATTCATTCATTCATCATTATCAAATTGTGATGTATTTTTCTGTTAATTCTTAGCTCAAATCCTCTCATTCATCTTTTCATAACTCTACACTGATTTCCCAAATCACTCAGCTAAGTATTATTGCAATGACCTACAATACTGACCATGATCTACTTATCATTTATATCTCAAAGCCTATCTCTTATGTCTTACCTGATTTTTGTTTACTCTGTTTCAGCCATGTTGGCCTCTGGTTATTCCTGAAAAAGCTAGTTCATATACTGAAATGTCCTCCTTAATAAATCCATATTATTAGCTTTCTAACCTTCTCATGATGGAATAATAGAGACCAGACTTGTTTTCAATTATGTAATAACCAAAAAAGGAAAAAAAAAAAAAACTAGACACGAATACAAAACAATGATTTTTCAACATATGATTTTAAGAAATGAAGAAAAGTAATCCTAAAAGATAAATGTATGAACTAAGTAGTCATTTTTCCTTAAGATAGTTTTTCAACTCAATATGCAGAAGCAAGAATCCTGAAGAGTTCCTGATTTATGTTAAAAGAATTTAGAGTTCATGTAAATAATGCCATCAGAGAGGAGAGAGCAGATCACAGAAAAAAGTCTAGATATGCAGAAAGGCCTACCAGTATATTTAAAACAGTGTGGAAAAGAAATACTTTAGGCTGGAGAAATGAAGAACAATATTTAGCATTCATAACTAATTCCCGCCAGCCAGGTAGTGAAATTCCTAGATTACTCACAAAAGTCTTGCCTTAGTTGTGAGATAAAGATAGACTAAACATACACTCTTCCTGCTTAATGTATTTTTAATGCATGTCTTGAAAAGATAAAAAATCTCCAGCAATTTGCCTCTGATCAGAATAAATTTCAAGATTACTCATAGCCGGGCGTGGTGGCGCAGGCTTGTAATCCCAGCATTCGGGAGGCTGAGACCAGAGGATCCGGGTTCGTGGCCAGCCTCAGCTACCTAGTGAGGCACTCCGCAAATTAGTGAGACTCGGTTTCAAAATAAAGAATAAAAAATAGGGCTGGGGGTATAGCTCAGAGGTAGAATGCCCCTGAGTTCAATTCCCAATACCGCAAAAAAAAAAAAAAAAAAAAAAGATTACTCATAAATTTATAAAAATACTTAGCACCTAATAAGTAAAATCTACAAGTTATAGCATACAAGCAAAGTTAAGATATATACTAAGAACCAGTAAATGGCCATTCTTAATGTGAAATATATTCAATCAATCAAAACTGACCAAAAACTGCTATAAAAGAATTATCAATTAAGGTAAATATACTAAAAAATGAAAATAAGCATGTGAATGTTATTAAAATGTTCAAAAATAGAATGAAATGACATTAAAATAGCAGTGACTGAGTTAAATATACACATATATATCAAAATGATTAACACAAAACTAGATATATAAGAAAAGATCAATATACTTAAACATATCAATAGAAATGATTTAAATGATGCAAAGAGAAAAATATTTACAAAATGAAGATGACATCAGAATACTACAGCAGGTGTCAAGTGGTCTAATATCATCTTAGTTGGACATTCTAAAGGATAAGAAAATAGGAGCCAATAACATTTTTAAAAATAATGCTCAAAAATAAAGTGAAAGGAACTGTGTGAAGAGGACACTCAATGCCAGGCTAAGATGTTTGGGATGCATTATACAGGTAATGGGGAAATCTATGTAAATATTTTAGTGTATACAATAGTCTAGATTCAGGGCAGGCAGTTATGAGGTTCCTATAATACTTCAGATTCAAGGTAAAAAGAAATAGAGCAGGGTAGTGGTGATAGAAAAAAATTGGAGGAGTCGATGAAAGAAATTATAGATAAGGAGAGTTCATTGACTTGATGAATAACACCACTGGTACAGAAGGGAAAGTTTAAACCAACCGAATTGTGATTCTAAGGTTATCAGAATCAATTATGGAAAAGTGATAGTACTTTGAACTTGGTAGCTCATGGAAGAAACTGCAGTGTGTGTGTATAGTTTATGGTTTTAATGCACCTTTCTTGATAGATAGTGATAGGATTCCTAAATGACAGTGTTCATTTCAGACACTAATAATAGTAATTCACCTAGTTTATCAATGATAACTATTGCTTAACAGCTGTTCTTCTCCTTATTTTTAATGTTTATTTGAGATTTTTTTCCTTCTTTTCTCTATTTTTCCTTCCCAAAATTTTATGATTCCAATATCTATTGTATCTCTAAAAGTTAATCATATTTTATAGGTACCTGGGGCTTTCCTGATTTATGCCAGGTTCCTTTTACTTTGTTGTTGGCTCTTCCATATACGAAATCTCCCAAGTGTCCAACTATAATTGGTAAAGTTATTCCCAATCTGAAATAGTCTACATTCATAACAAACTTCCTAAATCCTATCCTGTTTTGTGAGTCTTGGCTCAAGTACAATCTTGTATATTTCTGAACCTCAATGATCCTCTTAGTCATATGGGCTCTTCTTGAAATCATGATTTTTAGTCTAAACTTTAAATCTAAACCAAATTGCTAAAATCTTCTGGGACAAGTCAATGTTTTGTGCCCCCAATAATTAATGGACAATAGATTTTCAACTTTTTTTTTTTACTTTGGAGGGGAATATAAATTAATAGTTCTAGATTATTTTTCTCTTATAAAGAATACTAGCCAGTCCTGAATTTATTATAAAAGGAATTAAAAGAATGAGAGACAAAGTCAATCTAGAGATCCAGGTGCCAAGAACATTGCAGTTTTCTTAGGAACCAAGAACTGGGATGAAGAGAATCTCACCAATTTTCATTTTTCTAAAATGCATTGTTTGTAAGTGTTCAATTTGAAGACAGAATCTGATTTTCAGAGTATGAAACACATTTTTCTGTTAAAGAATGAAGGGGGATGAATCTAGTGGGAACTTGATTAACTTCATAGCAATACTGTCTAGTGTGAGAGAGATAATTCCCCAAAACAGACATAGGGAGCTGTTATTAGAAAAGAAGGGAGCAAACACTGGACAGGGATATAATGTATCTTTGTACCAAAACATATTAATCATCTTTATTTAATATATTCCAGAGCCTGACCATGATAGAAACTTAATTTAGAAAACAAGATATCATCGATCTAGTAGGAAAACTGATAATTGATTTGGTTAAAATGGTTGGAGCGGAACAATATAAAAGTTATTCAGGACTCAGCTTTAAAATCTTCATGATCACTAAAATTGCTCTAAAAATACTATATTTCAAGTAGATAATAAATTTACTTGAATTAAAAAAAAAAACAGTACTCAGAGATTTCCAATGTGCTTAAAACTGTTAAGCCTCAGATCTAAGGAGCTCAACAGAATCAAAGCAGGAGGAACATGAATTATCTATCACATCACAACACAACCAAATGTCTTCAAACCGGTGATGTAAAAGTTTTCAAGCATGAAAACAAAGTATCATGTTATTTTTAAGGAATGTAAGTCAAGACTATAGTTGATTTCTCACTAGAAAAATCTAACAGAGAAGGCAATGTAGCAATATTTTTAAAATATTGAAGAAAAATAAGTAAAGCAAACAAAAAGAAATTGTCAGCCTACAAATCTATACACAGTAAAATGTCAAAAACAAAGAAAAATGAAAAAATGTCAGGTATGCAGAAGCTCAGCAAAATAACAATACTTACCTATCATTTAAAATGTTTTACTAGCCGGGTGTGGTGGTACACGCTTGTAATCCCAGCATTCTGGAGGCTGAGACCAGAGGATCTGGGTTCGCGGCCAGCCTCAGCTACCTAGTGAGGCACTCTGCAACTTAGTGAGACTCTGTTTCAAAATAAAGAATACAAAATAGGGCTGGGCGTATAGCTCAGAGGTAGAATGCCCCTGAGTTCAATCCCCAGTATTGCAAAAATAAATAAATAAATAAATAAATAAATAAATAAATAAATAAATAAATAAATAAATAAATAAAAATAAAAATAAAATGTTTACTTTTATTCTATGTATCTATTTAAATTTAAGGTGGTTTTTTTTTGAAGAAAGCAAATATTTATATTTTTATCCAATTTGAAACTATATACAGTTTGACTTATTTTTAAAAACTACACTAACGTAGGGGGAAAAGTAGGTGATTATTTTTATGGTTATATTTAAACCTACTAATTGCATATTTTTTTTTACTTGGTTATTGGACATTCTTTCTTTTCTAATTTTTTTCCTGATTCTATTTAACCAGTACAATTAGCTTAATATTTACCTCCAAATTTCTAATTATTCATTTTTTGGACTAGGATTCAAAATAGTCATTTTGTAACATAGCAATCTGTCTAATTTTTTAACCTATGCATGTCATGCGTTTGGTTTTGCCAATTTAAATGACTCCAGATGTCTTAAAGAGAAAAGCAACATTGTCATGCCCAGTTCAAATTATTTAAAACATTGTATTAATTATTTTATTATCCCAGTATATCTAGGTGTACTTAAATTGCTTTATTAAATATCTTATTTAATAAATTAAATATCTAATTTAATATCTTATTTAATTAAATATCTTATTTAATTTAATAAATTAAATATTTAATAAATTTTAATAAATATTTAATAAATTAAATATCTTATTTAATATCATTTTTCTTAATAATTCTATTTACCATAGGCTTTAGATAATGAAGATCTATCTTATAACTTTCTCCAATTTTCTCTCTTTTCAGAATGCTGTCTTGTCCCACTGCTTTTAGATCATCTGATGAACAGTGAAATATAACACTGGATGGAAGAACCTCTATTACTAATTCTATACAATCTACTCCCCAAACTTCTCCATGTGTCTTAGTCCTTTTTATGTATTTCTCGGGTTAATTTTTCTGTTACTTGCTTTATTTATTTATTTATCTATCTATTTATTTATTTGTTTATTTATTTATTTATTTTTTTGCAGTACTGGGGATTGAACCCAGGGGCATTCTACCTCCGAGCTACATACCCAGCCCAATTTTTTATTCTTTATTTTTGAAACAGGGTCTCACTAAGTTGCAGAGTGCCTCACTAGGTAGCTGAGGCTGGCCGCAAACCCGGATCCTCTGGTCTCAGCCTCCCAAATGCTGGGATTACAAGCGTGCGCCACCACGCCCGGCTTGTTACTTGCTTATAATGGACATGTACTGAAATAGCAATTATTTCATTTTTTATTTGTTGGAAATGTTCTCTAGTTTACTTTTCTTTATTTTCAAAAAATAATCTTGGTGATGCAGAATTCTGACATCACAATTCTTCTAATTCATTAAATATGTCACTTAATTTTTTTTATTGGCTAATTTTTATTTCTGACAGAAATGTGGTACTTCTAAACTTTATCCTCTTCTCTATGGGTGATTTAGGAGTGCTCCCTTAATTTTGGTTTCCATAATTATATATGTGAAATGTTAAACTCACGTGTGCATGTGTATGTGTGTACTATGTATATGGCTTAGAATTTTTTGTCAGTGTTTCTTAGTTATCTTTGGATAGAATTAAACTGTTTAATCTCTGCTGTTAACTCTCCAAATATATTGTTTCCTCTACCCTATTCTTCTTGTATATCTCTAATAATACATATGTTAAAGAGTTTGATATTAGCAATGTAGTGCTTGGAAATTCATATTTTTAACTCTTTAACTCATTATGGTGATTTCCACTGGCCTAAAAGCATGTTCACAATTTTTTCACTCCACTGTCCCACATCTAGTTGTGAGCTTATCAAAGAGACTCTCTCTCTCTTTCTCTCTCTCTCTCTCTCTCTATATATATATATAGATATTATATAGATTAATATATATATATTATATATAGAGCATATATATAATATATATACTATATAGTATAATAATATATATATTATATATTATATATTAATAATATATATTAATATATATATAGAGAGAATATATATTTTTTTCCCTAGCATTTTTGTTCTTCTCTTTCTTACATTTCCATCATTTGGTTGAAGTTCCTAATCCATTCTGTTACATAGTCCACCTTTTTTGTATTTATTTATGTATTTATTTATTGCTGCTTGCCTTTTTGGGGGGAGGGGGCACTAGGGATTGAACACAGAGGCATTCTACCTATGAGCTACACCCTCAGCCCTATTTTATCTTTTGTTTTGAAAGAGGGTCTCGCTGGGTTGTGGAGGGCCTCTCTAAATTGCTGAGGCTGGCTGTGAACCTGTGATCCTCCTGTCTCAGACTCCCAAGTACTGGGATTACAGGTGTCCACTTTTCTCCTCTATCTCCTAACAAATTGTTCATTATCATTTCAATGTCTATGTTTAGTAGTTCTGAAATCTAAGTGATCTCTGAACATTGCTGTTGTTTACTTTGTCTTCTGACAATCAATTCGATTGTCTTACACTTTTATATAACCCATAAGTATTTAGTGTTTGACATATATTTCACGTAGAATAGAAAAAAAACTGTTAAAATGTGTTTATGCCTGAAAATGAACGAAATGGACGTATGTCATCTCAGATGATTAGTATGGGAAATTGTTTCAGTCACTCAAGACTTGGACTAAACTTGGATCTTAGTGGCTATTATAGTTTCCTTTATTATAAAGAAGGTTTCATCTAATGATGATGTGTGCTTTTTGGAAGTTTGTAGAGTGTTTTTCTCAATGTTTGTGTCCCCAAGCTCTCTGTTCCCTCATGGTGGTTTGCTGTCTGCATCATGGAATAGTAGACAAAGATTACATGGGAGGAAAAATTACATCTCCAACTGTCAAGTGAAAACAGGTGAAAAAAAATCTCTAAGACAAGTATTGCCAAATCGAATACAACTATTAAAAATATAGTACATAATCATAAATTGATTTTATCCTGGGCATACAAGTCTGGTTTACTCCAGGCAAATCTATTATGGAATTATACTGTGTTAAAAGATTAAATTGAAATACCATTTAATCTTTTCATTAGAATCAAAAAGTATACTCAATACAGTGCAATGCTGATTAATCATAAAAGCTCTTAATAAAGTAAGACTAGCAGAGGACTTATCTATACTGAATAATGGATACGTACTTCAAACCAAGTGTAATTATTATATTTAATGTTGGAATAACAGAGCATTATTTTTTTAAATCAAGAGCACTAGAAGACACATACTTTCTGTCATTTGCTTTTATTGAATGCTAATTTTAGACAACATAGTGAAAATGTAAAATGTAGTAAGAACATAAAGATTTGAAAGAGCCAAAAATGTCATATTCCACAATATTGTCAATGCAAAAGTCAAGATACAGAATATTTCCATCAACCAGGGAGCACTCATTATTTTATATCTAGGTCCATATCCTTCCCAAACCTGCCTTTTCATTTTCATTGGCCAGCCACTAACTTATTCTTCATTTTTATATTTGTTACTTCAAAGTATTATATAAGTGTAATACTATACCAGGCCACTTTTTTCACTCAGCATAATCTCACATAAATAATTAGCTCATTTTTACTATTGTGTATTCCATGGAATTGATATAACAGTTTGTTTAACATCTGTTTTTCCTTTTAATTTTTCCAAATGTGGGCTATATATAATAACTAAAGCTATCGTAAACATTCAGTTAGAGGTTTTTGTGTGAACACAAGTTTCATTTATCTTTGATGAGTACCTAGAAGTATACTAGGTGGATCATAAAGTAGTTGCAAATTTAGTTAAGAATGGTTCAAGCAGCTTTCTAGAACATTTGTAGCATTTTGGGTTCCAACCAGAAATGTATGTTATTTAATTGTTGTTGTTGTCTTTTTCACTATCACCAGTATTTGTTGAGGTATCACTTTTTATTTTGGTCATGTGATAAGTGCAGAAGAAAAAACAAGGACACTAGAGAAATTAGAATACTCTGGTAATTACATCTATACCAAAGATTAAATTAAACAGTCAATCTCTTAGCCAGAGTCACCTAAAATCGCATAATTATAACAGGCCATTTTCCTCAATTTTACATACCTGCAGATCCTTCATTCAACAAGATTACCCACAATAAGTCATGGTAAAAAGTAAATTGAATCATTATGTTGTGAGATTAATCAGTCATAGAAAGTGAAGGGTCATATGTTTTCTCTCATACAAGGAAGCCAGGGACTTCAGATAATGGAGGAGAAACTCCAGTGAAGCCAGGGAGGTGGTCTAGGGGAAGAAGTGTGGAGAGAGGGAGAATCAGTGAAGGAACCACTTCCACTGACATCATGTACGCATGTGAGAATACCATTGTCAATCTCAATACCCCTTATGGGGTATGGGAGAATGGGGAGGGACCCAGAGGAAAGTCTACCAAGTGCATTGTGTGCATGTATGTCAACATCTTTATGAACCACATTATGATGTGAGACCATAATGCACCAATAAATGTGTAAAAAATAAATTTTGTACAAAGGAAATTTGAAATGATCCTGATTAGTAGTATATTAAGGCCTCTAACAGACAAAATGATGCTCAAAAAGATATAGTGGAAACATTCAGGAGGAGGTGGGTAGCATAAGTAGAGATATTGACACTATAAAAACAGAATTATAAGTAACTAAAACTGATACTATCAATGAAAAACAGTTTCACTGTGTTCATCAGTAGATTTTATGCATCTGAGGAAATAATTTATGCACTTGGAAGTATGTCTAGATAAACAAGAGAAAATAGTATGAAATTAATAAACATAATAGAACATCTTTGTGCCATGGAATAATTTCAGCAAATATAACATATGTATAATTGGAATACGAGAAGGAAAAGAAAACAGAAATAGCTAAAAAGACATATTTGAAGTAGTGATTGATTACTTTTCAAAATTAACAGCAGATACCGAATCACCAGCCCAGAAAGGTCAGAAAACAGAATAATGCATATAAAATAATAATATAAGGCATCTATACCAAGACATATTCCATTAAAATTACAGAACATCAAACACAAATAGAAAGGCTTGGAGGAAATCAAAGAAAATTTTTTTCTTTTAGTGGAGCAGGCTAAGAATTATAGTGGACTTATCATCATAGTGGAATCACAAGTGTACACCATCACTCCTAGCTAATAACATCTTATTTGCAATTTTATCTAACATGTAAATTGCAAAGCTGTTTGTATCAATTTAATAAAAATATAGAATAAGAAAATTATGAACAGAGTGTATATAAATCTACTTGTCTAATACATAATACATATCCTAGAGACTACAGAGATGAAAACAATGGAATCTTTGCTCTTGAAGAGATCACAGTCTAATAGGTTCTTTAGACAGTGATAACTGGTGGATCACAGGAAGACAAAGAAAAACTAGCTAATTAATTAATTAGAACAGTCAAGAATGGCATTAATATGCAAGGCAAATTTGTTTTCACAACTATTTCACAGTCATTTGTAAAGATTGTGAAATAATGATGACACAAATAAAATTAAAGTCCAGTAAAAGAATAAGTTTGATGGAGAGGGAATGAGTTTGGATTTTGATATTCTAAGAAAGTATACTATATTCCTGTTTCAGCTTTAATTTTATCCATTGTATCAGAGAATACATTTAATAAGAGGAAGATAAGTAGATGTTGAAAATATAACATTCTACCTAGTGGTGTCAAAGATAAAACATATGATATTTATTGTTTTTTTTTTTTTTGCGTTACTGGGGATTGAACTCAGGGGCTTTCTACCTTCGAGCTATACCCCCAGCCCTATTTTTTAATCCTTATTTTGAAACCAGGTCTCACTAAGTTGCAGAGTGCCTCACTAGGTAGCTGAGGCTGGCCGCAAACCCGGATCCTCTGGTCTCAGCCTCCCAAATGCTGGGATTACAAGCATGCGCTACCACACCCCGTGATATTTATTGTTTTTATAGACAATACATTTGTTTTATGTACTTTTCTAAATCAGTTTATACTTTTAATGTATCATAAAATAATCTTCTAAAATATTAGAACTTAATTTCTACTTAAAATGTACCAAGTCTTCATGATTGTGTATGTTTTTTCTAATATATATTTTTCATTTTAATAGAATCCCCAATTCTAGTATCACATGTTTAAAAACATAAAATCCATATTATTACACTGAAAGTCATTTTATAATATTCTTAAATAATTCATTGATGCTCAAAATAAGAATTAACCAGATTTTATACACATGCTATAGTTGTAGTATATGTATGCCACAGGTATATTTTCCAAAACTAAATATGAAATTTCTTATATTAAAAACCATGTTTTGTATATGTTGCTGTAATGAACCTAACTCTATTTGACTGTGTTAGGTTTGGCATATTGCCATTTAATGTTCTGATATTCTAACAGGTGACTACAGTGAACTTAACAGAAATTTGAATTTTCCTGATTGAAATTGCTTATGGAAGTTACCAGAAAAATATGACCCTGTTTTGGTTCAATTTCAAGATGATTTTCAAAGTTTTTAGAATATAGTAATATATCAAAAAATTATTTTATGTTTTGCCATAATATTTGAGACTCTGAAATCAAATGGTTGATATTCAGTGTATTGTGTGGCTCATGTTACACAGTTTGCTTGAATAAAGATCATTCTATTGGCTCATTGCTTTCATTTATTAGTTTGAATAAGTTTTCCAATGTCCCTGTTGTGGACCTAGTGTTATCTCTATAGAATTTTGTTCTCATTTTATAACAAATGAGTAAGTGCATGGTTAATTTCATGTGTCAGTTTCAGCAGCACTACTGGGAGTTAGTAACAGAGGTGTCCTAGGCTGTATTTCCAATGAATGATTAGTGAAATGTTCCATTTGTACTTCAGATTTCAATCTGCAGAGCTGCTATATGCCACTTTGCATTTCAGGTGCAGAGTTACATAAATTAATTTATCTTATAGCAATATATTTTTTCTGCATTATTGTTGGTGTGAAAATTTTTTAAAAACACAGTGAATTAATAATGTGAAATTTTTGATATGCGCACCAAAAGAAATAAGAGCTACAAATCAATAATGAAATATTTGTTCTTAATAGATCTAACTTGATATTTTTCCTATTAAAATTTGATTAATTTTGAAAGAAAAACATGCATTGCAGCTTGTGTTTTTATTTAACTTGTGTTTAGTGGAGAACTAGGCCTGGAAATGTGGGTATTTAAGAGAGGTAGCACTAGTTCCCCTTTTCATAGAAATTATGACTGCATGCATTCCATCCAGAGGAGCCCAGTGCAAGCTTGGAAACTCAGTCTTGCTGCTGTGCTCCAGGGATTCATTATTCACTGCAAAGCTCAATTGCCCCCATTTGGATCATACTAAAAAGAAAGCCTGAAGGAAACATGAACATTATGCCACAGAAACAGCAGGAGATAGGACGTGTAATGCTAACAGAGAGAACTGGAAAGGGAATCCCTACTGAGCCTGGAAACTCTGCATTGCTATGGTATTACTTTACATCCACCGAGACTGAGGTGGTAGATCTTAAATGTATAAGACATTCTGTTATTGATGAACTGACAAATCCGATAAATATGATAAAAGTATTTTGCACTTGACTGAAATCAACAATCTTCTAATATGTTTATTTTGTTAACATAACCACTGAAATTTCAGTTTATGTGTATTAACACAAAAACAGGTTATTTTATAATACAGCCTATGGAGTTAATACAATTTGGATTTACTTTACCTGAAATAATTTCATATTATACCAGTATAAAAGGGAAAAGCAGTTTATTTAAAAAATATAGATTGGCTGGGCCTGATGGCATATGCTCATAATCCCAGTACCTGGGAGTCTGAGAGAAGCAGATCACAGGTTCAAGGCCAACAACCACAAGACCTTGTTTCAAAATTAAAAACTGATTAAAAAAACAAAAAAGGACTGAGGGTATAGCTCTAAGGTAGAATGCCCCTGGACTCAATCCCCAGTACAATAAATAGATAATTAACTAACTAAAGAACTAACTACATAAATAAATTACAGGTAAAATAATTGTGCCAACTTTTAAAGATAATTCCAATGCATAAATGAGTTAATATGCACGAAGTTCTCATACAGATACCTTTCCAATGTAAAGTAGTAAATAAATATCAGTTGCCACCAGTACTTCTCCTCAGATGCTTTTCAGAGTTTATTTTTTCAAACCACTTTGTATCTTCCAGTAATATATTGTCATATTCTGAATGAAAGAAAAAATAGAAGTTTATATCCTTGAAATAATTCTTAATATTTATTATTTTGAGTTTGTAACAACCTTAAATTTATAGAAAAATAAGTTTAATTAATGAAGTGTTGGTTGGACTCTTTCAACTGAGTCTGAAGCCAATTCTTCCTATATAAAGTACTGGAAAGCTACTTTATTCCCTATTTTTATATTTTATTTTATTTAGTTTATTTTATTTGTGTGGTACTGGAGATAGAACCCAGGGACATTCTACTCTTGAGCTACACCTTCATCTTTTTTTGTTGTTGTTGTTTTTAATTTTTTTTTAAACAAGGTCTTGCTAGTTTGCTAAGAGTTTCACTGCATTGCTGAGGCTGTCCTTAACATGCGATCCTCCTGTCTCAGCCTCCCAAATACTGGGATTACAGATGTGTGCCACCATGACTGACTTATTTCCTATTTTTTAAAAACACTCTACTATCCTTGCTGTATTTAAATTCCTCTGGAAGAGGGGTGTGTGTGGCCCTGCTGCCCCTGCCCTGGGTGTGAAGGCTAAGCAGGGAAAAGAGCTGCCAGGCGGTCACAGGTCACATGTGGCTGGACATCTGTGGGCAAAACTTTAGTCCTAGAGCAGCTCCTGTATAGGAACCATGCAGTCGGTTTTGAGATGATCAAGACACCTGGGGTCTCTGAGATGGGGTCGAGCTGCCCCAGCATTGCTTCTCCAGGCTACATCCTGGTCTACAGCACGGACAGCAAAGAATCCTTCTAGTGCATGGAGCCGCTCAAGGAGAGGATTGGCAAATCTCAAGACAAGAGAAAGGTCACCATTGTGGTCTTCAGCGATGAATGGGACCTACAGGAGTAGCGATATAAAGACCCAGATGTGGCTCAACATTGGGTCAAGTCAGAGAAGGTGAAGCTGTGGAAGATATTGGTGGCCAACAACTGCTCCCTCCTGGAACTCTCGATCTACCTGGCCAACAAAATGTGCCAGCCCCAGAGCATGTCTGCCTTTCCCCCTCAGCTGCAAGAACAGGGTCGTGGCTCCTTAGATGGCTGAAGAGCTGACGTTCCTTTTTCCCCCTCCCACCCCACCTGGCTTCAGATTCTGGGGTTCTAGAGAATAGGATAAGGGCAAGGGTAATGTCGAGCATGCTGTCCTTCCCAGTCAGCAGGGGGGAGCACCCCACTAGATCAGGCAGCTGGGCTGGCTCAAGTGTACTCTGCTCTTATTCTCTCTCAACTCTGAGAAGTGCAGGTAATCTTAATTAGTGCCACTTTCTACCCCATCTCCAGTTTATGTCATATCATCTCTACTGTCACTGAGGGCAGAGGTGAGTCAGCATCTCTTCCATCTTCCCTGGAGAGGAAGCAGCTCTACCAGGCTGCAAGTGCTCAATCTAGGGTTTGGTTGCTATTTATAAGGGTCCCAACCCCTGAGCTTCCTGCCTGTAACACACGCACACACACTCTTAAGGGAGCAGCCTGGACTTTAGAAAGGGTGTCCAGGTAGTCACCAGGGGGCAGGGCTGCAGTCTTTACTCTGTTACCAGAGTTGCCACCTAGACCCTTAACTGTGCACCTGCCCATGGAGGGTGGTCTTCATCTTTCCCTCTGGTGGTTTTCACCTAGTTAGCTGTCCTATGTTTATTATCTATATTTATATGCCATGATGAAGGCTGGGCAAGGTGCTCCTGTAACCCTTCTTACCTCAGATGCCTCCACAGAAACAGACAAATCAATATCAGCTTCTCAGGAGCCAATGGACCTTCTCTCAGGGTTCAGAAAGATGACTCCACAAGCAGATGTGCTATCAAGTGAGCTCAAAACCTGCAACTTCCAGTGCCTACTTCCTGCTTTTATTATGCAGAGCTAACACAGGTGAGACTGGGCATGGAGCTGGACACCTACAGACTCAGGCTCAAAGTTCATTTATTCATGTGTTGGACACAATAAGACCACAACTGCTGCTATCAAAGTTTCCCTCCCCTCCCCCCTTTTCTTGTTCTTTCATTGAATATATCTTAAAAAGAGAGAGAAAGAAGAGAGAGAGAGAGAGAGAGAGAGAGAGAGAGAGAGAGAGAGAGAGAGAGAGAAAGTAGAGGTGGATAATAGCAAAGTAGTCCCATATGGTGGGCTTATCAGACAGTACTGAGGCAGGATAGGGTTTGTGACACTGACTTTGGTAGCATGGATCAGACTCCATCCCAACACAGCTTCACACTGGGGTTGGCTGGGAGGAAGGGAAGCTGAACTTAGTGCTGGGGGCCAGTCAAAGGTGGGGAGCTGTTCATCTAGGAGCCCCAAGGAGGCATTTGTTAGTTGAGTCCATAGTCTGAGGGAGACCCAGTGTACCCCCAGGAGTTGAAGTTCAGGAATTAGTGCAAGGCTAAGAAGGGAGAGCTTTTGTGGCCTGGCTCACTACTGTTAGCCCTGGGTCACACAGAACACCTTTCTTGCTGCCTATCCTAGCCCCATCCCTTGGAGAGGGTGAGAATCCCCTTGGCTCTGCCTGCTTCAGCACAGCTTGAACAAAAGAATTGATGGTCCCCTTCCCCTCCGTAGTCTTCTGCCACACCCGTGGTCACTTAATTCCAATAGCCCTGAACCCATTCCAGGTTGAGACCACACCACTTATCTCCAGTGATTTCTCCAGAGAACCCAGTGAGGCCTGGAGTATGGGAGCAGAGGTCATGAACTTGACCCAGGAGGGGAGAGGCTGGCAGATGAGAGCTTAGACCCCTGGAATCTGGCCTTGTGGGTGAAGGTCTCTGGTTGGGGAAACTGAGAGCACCATGCAGCTGGGGCTGGGATCTTGCATAGATCTTTGGGATTTATCAGGCTAGGAAACTCAGAGGAGTCTAGGACTTGCCTTGGAAGTGACAGTAAAGAAGGGTTGAGCTGGTCCTTGTACCATTGTTGGGAAACACAACTGGTAAATCCCCAGTCAAGATGGAGGGAAGGACAGCTGTCCTTAAAACTAGTCCAGCTCTTCCTACACTGAGAAGGACCCTTGAACTATGGAAGGCAGTCCTGTGGGATGCAGAAAACCAAGGCATGCTGGGGGCAGGGGAGGATGACAAATGGCTGCTGGGAATTCAGCCTTCACCTCTTGAGGAGAACTAATATGGGCAAAGATGATAGGTCCCATGGAAGAGTAGACCACGCCTGCTGGAGTGTGAAACAGAGATGAGTTCACAGTGGGAGCTGGAAAGAGTGTAATGACTGCTGTGCAGGCTGGCCAGCCAGAGGGCCCAGAAATCTGTCAGGGCACACGTGTGGCAGTGGCTGTGGAGGGCAGCAGGCTGAGCCAGGAAGAAGACTGACAGTGTCTTCATGAGTTGCTTCTGCAAGGCCAGTTTAAACTACAAAGAAATGAGAGAGGAACAGATAGGGCCTCTCACCCTAGAAGAGCTTACCCCTTCCTGGGGCCCATCCACAGGCATTTTGCCTCAGGGAACATGTTTCTTTAAGTTCCAGACCTAAATCTTCCTCCTTTTCCATCCCTAGTCATTCCAAAGGGCTTTCTCTACCATCTTTCTTCCTGTCCAGAGACATGGAAGAAGGTGGCTGAAGGGTAGGGTGGAGAGCTGGTCTTTCTCTAGGAGATGCACACCTACCCCTTGCTCTTGCTCCAAAGATTTCACCTTAGTTTACTACCACAGAAATTCTTTTGGGCAGATTGCAAGATGGTCCAAAACCCAACCCTGTGGGAAACTCTTCTAAGTCTAAAGAATATTGGTTTAAAGATTTATAGCTTTTTGCTTGCTTTGGTGGAACACTGACTCTCTTGAGGGAACTGAAAACAGTTACCTTGATGCCCCTTCACTGTCTAAGCTATTTCCTCCTGTTTTACCATAAATTTTGCTTGTTTTGCTTAAAAGAGATAGCAAACTCTGCTGCTCTTGCACAAACTGCCAAATAACAAACTTATCTTCTAATGCATTCCTAACCCAATGCTCTACTCCTTAGCCAGAGTCAATTAATGAGTCGGTGACCCAGCCTCAATTCTGTAAACTTGTAATAAAAGGAAGAGCTGAGCTTTGTGTGGGAAGTTTGGCTCTCTTGTCTTCTCCCCTCTCACTTCTTCAAGACCAGGAAGAAAATCTCAAGAGCATTTATCTCATTGTGTCATTCAGTGCTCTGCTGGCACAGAACCTGACACACAGCTCTTTTCCTGCTCAGCCAGCCTTGGAGCAGGGTGACCTCCTTCCTGCTGCACACTAAGCCGCCCAGATGGCCCTCTCTTCCATCCACCCTCTCCCTCTTGACCCAAGTCCCATCTCGGTTGCCTGGAGACAAATACCTTAAGGATATTCATAGCCAGTGACCCATGATTCTGCAGCTTGGCTTGCTGTGCTGGCTGAAGGGCTTGGGGGGCTTCTAGATCAGGAGGTCTTTGTGCCTCCTGCTGCTCATGTGCTAAAAGACCCACAGACAGCAGACCAGGAACAAGATGAGAAAGTCAAGAATGGCAAATCTACTCTATCATGCTCAACTACCTCATGCTTTTTCTAACCACAACTTACACATTCAATGCACTTGCTTCTGAGAAGCAAGCCTGCAGGAGAACACTCCTGGTAGCCTCCTTTCCATGCTCCCCCATCCTCTACTCCTGCTTTTCTTCTTCACCCCATCTCTGACTCCACCCCAGTCAAGTGCTCCCCGCTCCCAATTGATACAGAGGTGACAGGGCCCCTGCTGGCCATACTAACTAATGCCCTATCACTATCTTGGCCTTGTGTCTAGCCCCTCTCTGGGAAACTAGGGGCCCTGACTCCTTCAGAGAGCCCCTTGCTGACCTTTTACCACCTACTAGTGCTTGGCTCCTGGAAGGAAGAAGACAGTCTGTCAGCACCAAAGCGAGTATACAAGGGCCACAGAGACCCTCCCCTGGATAGGTCAGTTTGGCTGTTCCTTTAACCCTCCAGGCTGCTGGGCACACACTTTGCCCTCTAGCCTCACAGGTTTTCTCCTCCCAGGGTCTCTGGATTCATGTCATCCACCCCCAAGGAAGGCCTTCTGGACAACTGGTCAGCTTCCCTCCTGCTCTGTCACAATCCCTTCCTTCCAGTCTAAGAAGAGATAGAGGAGGTGCATCCTGTCTTCTGGAATCTGGAATGACTTCAGAGATTTAGTGACCTTCATTTCTTGAAGAGAAGTCTCAGACTTCTCTTCCCAGTTATTCCTCCCCAGGAACTAGCAAAAGGACCCAGATATTCCTACCCAGTAATAGCTAGACATGCCATCTGTGTCACCCAGCACAGCCTTCAAGCACAGTGCCCAAGGGCTCCAGTTTGTCCATACCTGGTGAGACTCAGCCTCCTCACCCCTCTGTACCTCAGACTCCAACTTCTAGGGGGAGGTGGTGACCTGTTTTGTGAGATTGAAGCTAGGAGGCCAGGTTCTCTACCACTTTACCCTTGGAGTAGTAGAGGTGCCCCTTCTTGCCCCTGCCTTACTCACTCACTCTGCTTCCTATAGCTGCTCCGACCACCACAGTCAACTCGATCCCTGGTGGAAAGGAAGAGAAGGAGGCAGAATCCAAGATGACTGAGAGGACTGGCTCCCAGCATGGGAAGTGTGGGGTCAGTGGTCACTGAATTGGAGACCCTACAGGATGGCCTGCAGGAGCTGCTGGAGATGCAGGAGGTGGGAGGTGTTGATACAAGTGGGAGACACAAGATAATTCTCTAGCCTGATGCTCAGCACTGACCATGGAAATGGGAGAGTGAGGCAGAAGAGCCCCTGGTGCAGGGGTGACCATCAATAAATCCCAGGCCCCACTATACCACCGACTTACTGGGCAGACATCTGCCTCAGTTTCTCCATCCGAAATCATAAAATTGGACAGAGCAGTCTTAGGTAGCTCCCTGATATTCTCATTATTTGCTGTTAAACAGGCAGAAGTCACCAGAAGGATGTGCTAGAATACTCAGAGCACAATTCATAATAGCGTAAAACCAGAAACTATCCAGGTATCCATCAAACAGGATAATGGTATATTCATGCAGTGTAGTAACGCATAGTAGTGAAAAATAAACTACAGGTACACAAAACAATCTTATAGATATAATGAAGGTTGATGAATGCTCATGCGGTGAACAAAAGCCAGATACAGGAACCTATATTACTCTATGATTCAACAAAGGCAAAACTTAATTCATGCCAAGAAAAGCTAGGATCACAGTTATGCCAGGGGCAGCATTGGGGTGTATTTGGATGAAAAATGTCTCCCAAAAGACTTCACATCCATGTGGAACCTCAGAATGTGATCTTATTTGGAAGAAGTCTTTGTAGATATTAATTAGTTAAGATGAGGTCATGCAGGGTTAGGGTAGACTAATCTCATGATTGGTGTCCTTATGAGAAGGTCAAATGAAGACACAGAGATAGGGGGAATGGGATGTGAAGATGGAGGCAGAGACTAGGGGAATGCCTCTGTAGGCCAAGGAATGTCAAGGACTAATGGGAACAACTGGAAGGAAGACATAGTACAGTTTCTCCCTCTTAATACCCAAGAAGGAACCTTGATCTTGGACTTTCTGGCCTCCACAACTGTGGGAAAATAAATTCCTCTTGTTTACAGCCAAAAACAATTAAAAAAGGAAAAAGAGGTAACAAAAAGAAATAAAAAAAGATGAATTCCTCAAATGAGCCAGGTCCACATTCTACCTGCTTTTGTTGTTGTTGTTTTGATTTCCTTACTGTTCAATGAACTCTACTTCCAATATAAGCAATTATTTTCTTGAGGACTTTACACCATATAGCCCTCCCCTCTTCCAGAAATAATGAGGGCTGCTTTACTTTTACCACTTTGCAATTGTAGAGATAATTAGAATCACTCCAGGAGCAGGCATCATCCAAATATTGTGTCCAATTGGAGTATAAATGCCACACATTTTGCTCTTTCAAGGAATTACTGAGTTCTGTGTTAATGTTATTTCTCAGAATTTCACAGCAGGATTAAGCTTTGGGCTTACCCTGTGGTAAATTCCATGACACAGCCATTGTGAATGACTCCCATTCACAAAAATACTATTTTATTTGCATACCCCAAATAGACTTTCACAGAAATCCTTCTGGGGAAACCCAAATAAGCCAGACCCTATACAAGTGTATCCAATTATCTTTTCTCCCTCCAAAACATACTTACTTACTTATTTACTTTAATATTTATTTAATTTTTTATTTATTATGTTTATTTATTATGGTACTAGGGTTTGAACACAGGGGTACTCTGCCACTAAGCTGCATTTCCAGCCATTTACTTTATTTTGAGACAGGGTCTTACTAAATTTCAGATGCTAGCCTTGAACATGCTATCCTCTGTCCTCAGCAATCCCAGTAGTTGGAATTACAGGCATGAGCCACTTTGCCAGTCTTGACTCCTTTGTCTTCTTAAGCCATATTCATGTATCCTCCCCCTCCTCCTCCTCTTCCTCCTCCTCCTCCTCCTCCTCCTCCTCCTCCTCCTTCTTCTTCTTCTTCTTCTTCTCCTTTCTTCTTTTACTTTCTTTGGTGCATTATAGTCTCACATCATAATGTAGTTCATAGAGTTAGTGATATGAATGCATACAAGACTTGGTAGGCTTTCCCCACCCCTGTCCCCCACTTTCCTGTACAGGATGTTGGTACTGGCATAGGTATTCTCACGTAGATACCTGATGTCAATGGAAGTGACCTCTTCACTGAATCTCTTTCTGTCTTCTCTTCCCCTACACCCACTCTCTTGCTCCACTGTAGTTTCTCCTTCATTATCATAAGTCCCTGTAGTATCCTGATTACTCCCTAGATTCTGAATATGAGAGAAAACATGAGCCTTTTCTTTCTGTGACTGACTAATCTCACTTAACAAAATATTCTCCAGGTCTATCTACTTTCCTGTAAGTGACATGATTTTGTTATTTTTTATTGATGAGTAGAATTCCATTGTATGTATATCCCATAATTTTGCAATCCATTCACCTCTTGATGGACATCTAAGTTGGTTCCATAATTTGGCTGTTGTGAATTGTGTTGCTATAAACATGAATATGCATATATTATTATAATCTTATTTCAGTCCCTTTGGGAAGATATACGAGTGTACAGCTGGATCATATGGTTGTCTGTCCTCAGTTTTCTGAAGATTGCCACACTAATCTCCACAGTGACTGTACTAATTTGCAATCCTACCAATAGTCTAGAAGAGTTCCTATTTACCAACATCCTTACCAGCATTTATTGTTGTTTGGCTTCTTGATTATTGCCATTCTGTTTGGAGTTAGATGGAATCTCAGTGTAGAAGTGATTTGAATCTACCTACTTGCTAATGAGATTGAACATTTTTTTCATGTACTTATTGGCCATTTGCATTTATTCTTTTGTGAAGTTTCTACTTAGTTCAATTGTTTCTTGATTGCTTTTTTTAGTGTTATGTCTTTTAAGTTCTTCATATATTCAAGATTTTGAGTTCTCTATCAGAGGGATAGCTGGCAAAGATCTTCTCCCATTCTGTAGGCTCTCTTCAGACTCTTGGTGTTTTCCTTTGATGGATAGAAACCTTTTAGTTTAATGCCATCCAATTTTTAAATTTTTGTTTTAATTTCCTGAGATTTTGGGGTCTTATTGAAGAAGTTCTTACCTGTGTCTCCATATTGGAGTGTTGGACCTATGCCTTCCTCTAGTAACATCAAAATCTGTGGTATAATTTCCAGGTCTTTGATCTATCTGGAGTTGACTCTTGAGCAGGGTGAGAGGTAAGGATTTAATTTTATTATTTATTTATTTATTTATTTATTTATTTATTTTTTTGCGGTACTGGGGATTGAACTCAGGGACATTCTACCTCCGAGCTATACCCCCAGCCCTATTTTTTTTATTCTTTATTTTGAAACCGAGTCTCACTAAGTTGCGGAGTGCCTCACTAGGTAGCTGAGGCTGGCCGCGAACCCAGATCCTCCGGTCTCAGCCTCCCGAATGCTGGGATTTTAATTTTATTTTTATACAAATGGATAACCAGTTTTCCCAACACCATTGGTTTAAAATGCTGTCTTTTCTACAACATATGTTTTTGGTACCTTTGTCAAAATCAATTGGGTATGTGTGTCAATTTGGTTTTTGTATATTCTATTCTGATCTATTGGTCTATGTGTCTGGTTTTGTGCCAATACCATGTTTTTTTTTTTTTTTTTATTACTATAGATCTGTAGTATAATTTGAAGTCCAGAATTTGTTGCCTCCTGCATGATTCGAATTGCTGGTGATTGCTTTGTTTATTCTGGGTCTTTTGCTTCTCTCTATGAAATTTAGAACTGATTTTTCTAGGTCTGTAAAGAATGAAATTGGTATTTTGATAAAAATTGCATTTACTCTGTAGATCACTTTTGGTAGAATGTACATTTTGATATATTTATTCTGCTTATTCAATAGCATGAGAAAACTTTCCATGTAATTTTCTTCAGTTTATTTCTTAATATTTTATAATTTTCATTGTAGAGGCATTTGGCTTCCTTGTTTAGATTTATTTTTAGCTATTTTATTGATTTGAGATTATTGTAAAAAAATTGTTTTTTTTTTTTTTTTTGGATTTCTTTTCCAGTAGACTCATGGTTGTCATATAGAAAAGCAGCTATGGTCTTTTTAGATTAAATTTTTATTCCATTAATTTATTAAATTTGTTAATGAGGTCTAAAAGACATTTGATTTAGTTTTGGGGTCTTCTAAATATAGAATCATCTTATATACAAATAGAGACCATTTTACTTCTTCTCCTATTTGAATTCCTTTGCTATGCTTCTCTTATCCTATCACTCTGGCAAGAGTCTTGAGTATGCTATTAAAAAGGAGTGGTGACAGTAGATATCCTTGCTTTGTTCCTGATTTAAAGGGAATTTCTGCATGTTTTCCCCATTCAGTATTATGTTGGCTTTGGGTTTATTGTATTGCATTAATGATGTTGAGGTAAATCCCGTCTATTTTTATTTTCTGCAGTTTTTTTTTTTTTTTTTTTTTTTTTTTTTTTTTTTTTTTTTTTTTTTTTTTTTTTTTTTTTTTTTTTTTTTTTTTTTTTTTTTTTTTTTTTTTTTTTTTTTTTTTTTTTTTTTTTTTTTTTTTTTTTTTTTTTACCTGAATGGATGTTGATTTTGTCTAATGCTTTTGCAGTATCTTTTGAGATGATCATGTAAGGTTTGTTCTTAGCTCCATTTATGTGGGGAAGTACCTGCATTGATTGGCGTGTATTGAACACTCTTTGTATCCTTGGAATGAAACCATCTTGGTTATGGTGTACAGTTTCCTTGATATGTTTTTGAATGTGTATTGATAGTATTTTGTTTGGAATTTTCATCTATGTTCATCATTGATATTGGTCTGTATATCGTATAAGGAGTTTGGAAGGATTCTACTTCTTTCAATTTAATGGAATAGCTTATAAAATGCTGAGTTTAGTCTTCTGTAAAGGTTTTGTAGAATTCATATGGAAATCCATCTGGATCTGTTTTTTTCTCTAATAGGAGTCTTTTCATTGATATTTCTATCTCTTTGCATGTTATTGATTGGTTTAGGTTTTTTATATTTCCTTGGTTAAATTTAGGTAGAATGTGTCTAGAAATCTGTTGATTTCTGCTAATAATAAGGCCTATGCTGGGGGAATATATTTGCCTCAATAACTTGATTTCATTAATCAAACTTTTCAGTTTGTTCCCTAGAACCTCTTTAATAAAGTCTAGTTCTTATTCAAATGAAGGCAAGCAGAAGTCTCTGATTGGCTGCAGGCCACCACTCTCTCCAGATCAAGCTCAGCAGGGCCAGAGAATATAATGTTCTGTTCAGAGCCTGCAGCCTATTTGTTGAGATTTAATACCCCACAGACACCATCACTGCTCTGCTGGTTGTGAACCCATGAAACCCTGCAGTACACTGACCTCCTGCATCTGTGGACACTGGGAATAAGTTGAGTAGGTCTAAAGATTACTATGTTCTGAGCTTGTGGCCAAGCTGGTGAGCTTTGATGGCCTAAGGACACCACCTCGGATCTGCTGGTCCAGATCATATCTACCTTTGTCAGTCACTGTCCTGCATGCTTACCAGGCCCAGACTCCACTGTTGTGTTGTGAGAGAAAGTGTTGTGTCCCCAGCCTATAGCAGTGATTATGTGAACTCCTGCTGGCCCCTGGCTTCTCTGCTTTCTAGATCCAAGCTCTGGCAGGAATAAAGTGTATTTTTTCTGAGCCTGGGGCTTGGGTGGCTGAGTTATTTAGACCCAGGGACACTGATGCTACTCTTGGCAGCTGCAATCACTTGAGAATGTGTTGGCCTCTGGCCTTGGTGCTTGTGGCACCCAAACACAGCTGGGTACAAGTTTATAGCTTTCCAAGCTTTTAGCACGGTTGTCTAAGCTATTTCACCCCTCAGATACCTCTGATGGCAGTTCTGTGGTGATTGCTAGAGATCCTGCAGGGACACAGCAAACTACTGACATGAGGCCTCACTTGCCCAAGTGTCCTTAGGGGATGTTTGCTAATTCATGTTTCTGCTGTATCTGACTGTGGTCCCCACACACACCTCCTCAGAGATAATTTGCCAATTCACAGACCCTTTAAGTCTATTCATTATCATTCTATTCCCTGAAGCCATGCAAGATCCCATTGGAAATGTTTGTAAACTCACAGTCACGGTCTTCACGAGTGCCTCTTGGGTACCTGCAGGAAGTGAAAAGTTTTGCTGCATCCACAGTAGTTGGCAGGGTGGTTTGGCTGATTATCCTTTAGATTCACAATGGTAATGATGAATGAGGCAGGTTGTAGCCATTTGGGTATCTCCAGGAAGAGCCTGTCCTTTCTTGCTTCTATTGAGTTCAACTGTAGCTGCATAACTTTTCTGGGTGGATTGGCTGGATGGTCTGGGGTTCACATTCTTGAGGTATTTGAACATGGAGAGAAGAATGCAATTGCTTTTGATGTTGGTTTTCTGAAATCATGGACTCAGCAAGATTCTGCTTCTTTCCTGAAGTTGGTCTCTTAGATTCAACAGGTCTCAGCAAGGTGCCAGGATGGTGCCAACCTCAGTTCTTTGCTCATCAGATGAAATGGGTAGAACACTTTTCAGTCCTCTTCTTTCTCTGATACCTTAAATTCCACCACATTTCTACTGTCTTTCTTTTGTTGACTTCCAACTGTTTTTCTTTATATCACCTAGCATAATGTTCTTTCTTTCTTTATTTATTTATTTTTATTTTTTGTAATAATTGGTGCATTGTAACCATACATCTTTGACAGGTACAACCTGATAACAGCATATATGCACACATTTCTCATTTAACCCCTTCCCCAATTCCCACACCACTCCCTCCCCCTCTCTCCTTCTCAAGTTCAGTTTGGTGATTGACTTTGATATATTTGTGAAAGTACATCATGTGCATTAGGGTGTCTCTCCTTCCCCCCATCCATCCCCTTCAGTTAAGTCAACTTCTTTGCTTATCGAGAGTTTCTCCTTTTTCATCTGGAGACCCTCTTATGCCCCATCTTCTCCCTAGCATCCACATATTAGGGAGAATATATGCTTTTTTACTCTTCGTGACTGACTAATCTCATTAACATAATGTTTTCCAGTTGCATCCATTTCCCTGCAAATAACACGATTTTCTTCTCCTTTATTGCTGAGTAAAATTCCATTGTGTACATATCTCATAGTTTTGTAATCCATTCATCTGTTGATTGACATCTTGGCTGTTTCCATAGTTTGTCAGCTGTGAATTGTGCAGCTATAAACATAGATACACATTCGTTGGTCTGATAGTTTGGTTTCCATTCTTTTAAGTAGATACCCAGAAGTGGTAATGCTGGATCATATGTAGGTTCATTGCCATTCATCTGAGTATCCTCAATACTATTTTCCAAAGTGATTGCACTAATCTGCAATCCCACCAACAATGTATTAGGGTTCCCACTTTTCCACACCCTCACCAGCATTTGTTGTTCGTGTTTTTTATGATTGCCATTCTGATTGGAGTTAGGTGAAATCTCAAGATAGTAGTTTTGATTTGCATCTCTCTGATTGCTAATGATGTTGAACATTTCCTCATACATTTATTGGCCATTTGTATTTCTTCTTTTGTGAAGTGTCTATTTAGATCCTTTGCCCATTTTTTGATTGGGTTATTTGTTTTCTTAGCTGTGATTTTCTTGAGTTCTCTGTATATCCTAAATATTAGTCCTCTATCAGAAGAGTAGCTGGCAAAAATTTTCTCCCACTCTGTGGGCTCCCTGTTGAGGTTCTTGATAGTTTCCTTTGCTGCACAGAAGCTCTTCATTTTAATGCAATCCCAAGTATTGATCTGCCTTTGAGTTGCTTGTGCTTTTGGGGTCTTGTTGAGAAAGTTTTTACCTGTGCCAAGAAACATTCTTTTTATTGGTTGAATTGAGTCTTGGAACAGCCAAAATGTGCTATCTCCCTCTATTATACCACCTCATAAATTCCTTCCACCATCTCAGGTATTCCTCATGTTTCAAATATGATATTGCCAGGAAGTTTTTCTCTAAGCTCAATCTATTTAACTTCCAATGTCTCTATAAAATCAAAGACGTCTCTTCAGCTCATTTTTTAAATCTCTCTATGCCTATTTGGAATATATAGTACAATATTTGATGATAGATTTAATCAATTAATTAACCAAGTAATTAAGTAATTAAATGAATAAAGTACATCTTCAGGTGCTTATGCAAAAATACATACTATGTTATTATCATTCCTCATCTGTGTGCTTTGCTGAAAATTTTCTGAGTTATATCTATAATTCTCTTGTTAATATTTTAATGTGTGTGAAACACTATAAATTGTTGGTGTTTGAACTAAATAGCTTTCCTAAATAAGTGAAAGTGTTAATATTCTAGCAATAAAAATAGAAGGTAAGGAATCATTGACTCATTAGGTCTTCTTAATTACTAGATTATCTAAATAGTCTATATCTCCATGATTAGAAAATTATTTACTTGAAAAGTATCGGTTTTGAGAATAGAAAATTATTTAAAAACTATTTGAAAAATTTAATTAATTTTTATAGAGATGAATTAATTGAATTTATTTGTTTAGACTGCTAGAAATTATAATGCCAATCTCAATATCCTGAATGTGGAAGGGGAGAGTGCCAGAGGAAAAGTCAACCAAGTGCCTTGTGCATTTATTTCACTATGATCATGAACTACATTATGATGTGAGATTATAATGCACTAACAAAAGTATAAAAAATTAACTAAATAAATTACCATTTTGAAGCATACAATAGAGGAAGGGAAATCCTTTAATCACAGTGTTTCTGCTTCAGAAAAAAAAAACATATTGTTTCTTTTGTGTGGATTTTCTCAATTACATTTTATATTTTTGCATCTTATGCTCTTCCATTTTTTACATAATTGTTATAAATCAATTAGACCAAATTTTCATATATATTTGATCGAATTTTTTCTCAAGGAATTGAATATAATGTTGTTCTTAATGAATCTGAAGATGATTAAAATATATATACTAAGAAAAATAGACAGTCTATATTTAAAAAACTTAATGAGCTGGGCATGGTGGTATATACCTATAATCCCACTACTTGGGAGGGTCTTTAAATGTAAACATGAATATACACAGACTATTCTAAGTCTTATGTTTTAGATGGTCTTTTACAGAATCTTCTATAGTCAGTAATTAGAATATCTGGCCAAACCTAGTAATTTTTATGACTCCAAAGGAGAACATTCTCCTGATTTCTTTAGGGACTAGACTTCTTTGACTAAATCTCTCATAATTTACATGATCATTTTTGTCCATTGATTTTTCTCAAGTCATTGACAGCTTTTGTCTCTTTCTGTCTTTCTGCTAAATAACAGCATTTGTCATGTTGAAAGTTGTATGTTTCTGGATATGCTCTCTCTTAATGACCTCCCTACTCTCTATTCATGCCTAGACTTTCATGGGAATCATTTAATTCATTCCTTTTCTACACATTCTCTGGGAGTTTAAGATAATCTCCATGTAGAAGAAATCTTTCTTCCAAAGCCCTCTTCAGCTTTCTTGGGTAGAGTCAGGCATCACTATTCAGAGTAAGAGGATGAGGCAACATAATGTATGTGAAATTTCTGTTCAAATACAGAGGTAGTCTTTTGCTATGTCATGAATATGAGCTTTGAAGTCAGATACTGGTTTTAATACTTACCTGGAAATTTAGGCAATTATCTAATAATTGTGAACAAAATATACTCATTCATAAAAAGCAAGCAGTGTATAATATGCCAATTATCAGGGAAAAATCATGGTAAAATCTATACCTTAATGTTAAAGCAAAAATACCTAAAATAAATCAAATAATTATTTAAAAATTTACATTAATGTTCATATTAGAAAATGTCTTGTTTATGTAGCAAAGCAAAAAAAGTTATTTTGTTAGGCAATAATGATGTATTGTGAGATAAAATTTATATGTTTAGTATATGAAGGAAAATATTCATCTATACTTACAATTTGAAACAAATTAAAATTATACTGAGGCCAGGTGTGGTGGCGCATGCTTGTAATCCCAGCATTCAGGAGGCTGAGACCAGAGGATCCCGGTTCACGGCTAGCCTCAGCTACCTAGTGAGGCATTCCGCAACTTAGTGAGACTCGGTTTCAAAATAAAGAATAAAAAATAGGGCTGGGGTTATAGCTCAGAGGTAGAATGCCCCTGAGTTCAATCCCCAGTACTGCAAAAAAAAAAAATATATATATATATATATATATACTGAGAAAAATTCATCCGACTTAAAAAATATTTATTCAAGGAACAAGTGCATGTAATTATTTTTTCAACGTTACATTCTGACATTTATGAACAGAAGTTTACTTGTATAAAAATCCTCGTGTCTAATAAATAATTGAGCATAATGTTCTTCTCCTTGTTTCTAGTTTCTATATATTAAATGTGCAGTAATAAGATCTTCTTTCTCCTATCACAAAAAGATCATAGTAAATTATCTTTCCAAGTTAAATATCTTGGAATGAACCTCTTAACCAGAAAAGCTCCCACTAAATTTGGCAGTAATCTATTTCAGACTTCCTTTCTTTCTTGTGAACAAAAGCTATAGGAGAGCTTTAGTACTTCCCTCAAAAATGAAATTGCTTGCTAAATTACTTTCTAGGCACTAAGTCAAAAGTCTTTTAGATATAAATTATGTGGAAAACATAAGAGCTTTCCTGAAAATCATGTGAGCCCGATAAGCAGTTTTATGAAAGAAATATTGTGTTTAATCTAGGAAAGTGAATTCTCCTTGACAATTTGGTTGTCTTTTTAGTCCAATAATCTAATACGGCTCAAATATATGGTTGAATAATCATTGATTCAGGGACGTAGCAAATTAAGATTTATGGATAACTTTTGATATTTGTAAGTAATTACTTTTACAAATTATGACTGAAAACAAATCACGAATATCTAAACTGTATTAAAACTTCAGTGTGTTTGCCTGCGTCTACAAGTGTCTATAGTTTTAATTCACTGATGAGACTCACTTTATTTTATATGTAATGATAAGGCTTTACCAAGTTGGGGAAATCCCAAATTGTTGTGATGATTTTAATGTTTGGTGTTTTTTTTTAATTTTTAATTTAATTTAATTTTTTAGCTATGAAAGGCTTTTGCAAAGGAATTATATTTTTAATTCAATTTTGACCATAATCTATGGAAATATAGTTTAGGAATTAAGCAATTTGGGGACTGGAGAGCTATGAAGTTTATGGTAATTAGGTGGCAGTACCCAATAATTCCCAATCCGCATACACATTTCTCTAGCTATTTGGAAAAAAAGTGAAGAGGCAGCAAATAACATTAAAATAGGAATGGAATCCAAGTGAGAAAAATAAGAAGAAAAACAATGTACTCTAATAATTTTTCTAAATATAGTGCTAAATGTATTATAGAAGTATTTCTCAAACTTTAATACATATACAATTTATTATGAAAATATTTTTATAGTGTAGATTCTGATTCAACAGGTCTGTGACATATCTTAAGTATCAATATTTCTAAAACAATTTAAATACATACATATATATGTTAAAGACACATATATATTTAAAGATACATAAATATATATGCATATATATTAGATAGATAGATAGATAGATAGATAGATAGATAGATAGATAAATATAGCTATTCACTGAATAGATCCTGACCAATGTCAAACCAATCAGAGATATTTTCTGGTATTTAAATACTGAAGCCAAGGGAACATTCTTTATGTTCATGTTTCTAGGTAAAGATGGAGTAGTGTACTAGTTTATAGGAATATTCCTAACTATGTAAACAAAGCCAGTAGGGTTGAATTAAGAACTATCATGTGGGACAAAACATATACACAGAAGAGATCAGAACTGAGGAGTCTTTACAGTCTTCTAACACCTAGATCCAAGATGGACTTTTTTATAGTGCCAGTTTTATTTTTCTTTATTGTATTTATTATTTAAAAGTATCAATACAGAATCTTTACTTCTTTTGGGAAGATCCATCTGGAATAGGTAGGGATATTGCTTCTTTTAACCAAACAATTAACTGATAAATATTGTAGACCAATGAGATGATTTTACACTCATTTCCATCAATTTTTAATTTTTTAAATCAAAATTTACACATTTATTTACACATGCATATAACACATTCATAAAAGTAAACCTAATATGTACAAGATGTTAGTAGTATTGTGTTACTATTCCTTTTGTCTTTGATTCTGCTCTCTTCATCTATCCCTTTCTCCTTCTCAGCTCCTCTCACCATGCTGCTTTCTCTGTGTACTCAATGAATTTTAACCATACTAGTATAATCAAATAAGTATACACATGTCAAGGTATTTATAAATATACTTACATATATCTGATCAGTGATCCTTTTTAACAAAACTGAATATTCACCTTTAAGGTATTACTGAAAACCACTTGTTAAATATTACTTCAATTTCACTGGTAGAATTTGAGTTTGTTTTTAGATTTTTCTATGATATTGATATCATACTTTAAGATTTCCTATCATATTGATATCATGGTTTAAGATTTTCCATCACATTGACGTCATGTGTTTCACTGTCATATTTTGTTTTTTCTAACACTTAATTTTTGCTACTAGGAACCACACTATAACAAAAACCCTGTATACATACATGAACTTCTATTTTTAACATAAATTCACAGGAGTTGTATCAAGAAAAATTACGACTTTCATTTTTTCATATTTTTATTGAAGAAAATAAAGTAGAAATTAGAAGCTGTTTTTCATCAATAACCATGAAATCTATTTAAAGAAGTATTTAATGTTTTAAATATAAGCATCATCTAATTACAACTTTACTTGTGTGTGTGTAGTGCTGACAATTAAAGCCAGGGACATTCTACCTCTGACCTATACCCCTAGCCTTATTTTATTTTTTATTTGAAAACAGGGTTTCACTAAGTTGCTGAGATACTTGCAAAGTTGATGAGTCTGGCTTTGAACCTGTGATTCTCCTGTGTTAACCTTCGAAGTGCTGATATTACAGTCATGTACCACTATTACAAGTAATTGTAACATTTTAACTATGTATATATGACTTTTCATGTATGTAGAATGTGTGTGTGTGTGTGTGTGTGTGTGTGTGTGTGTGCGTGTGTGTGTACCTAGGGGAATTCTACCACTGAGCTACACAATCAGCTCTTTTTATTTATTTATTTTTATTTTGAGACTGGATCTGGCTATATTTCTGAGGCTTCTTTCAAACTTGTTATCCTCCTGTCTTAGTATCCTGAGTAGTTATGTATGTATTTTAAGCCAATCTTTCCCTCGACAACATGTATCTATCACATAACTTTTTTTTCATTTCAATTAGTGACAGCGTGGTCCTCTCACTTATTTAACTTAGAACCCTAAAGTTCCTCTTTTTCTCCTCGCTTTCTGTTAGTCTTCATAATCATCAGATAACAGGATCTATTAGTTCAATTTATAAATTATAATCTGAATCAAAACGCATTTACTCTTCTTAATTTTCTTCATGTTATCATCTGCAAACAAAAAGTTTCAGTGTATTTCTTTTGTTTCTCCATATGATCTGTGCCCCCTTTCAATCAGCAATGGCAACCTAAGTGATTTTTTAAAAATTGTTAAACCATGTGACATATCTGCCCAAAACTCTGCATTGGCTCCCTAACTACTCTGAGAAAGAGCCAAGATTCTTACAATCACCTGAGTTGATAGCCTGTGGCCTCCAAGGATGTCTCTTCCCTTACCTCCACTATTTTCCTCTTGTTCTCATTGTCCTGCCACTTGACAGCTTCAGTGATCTTCCCATTAGTTTTTGATGTGATGCTGAAACCAGAAACAAAATTTATTAACCCTATTTCTAATTTTCAACCAGTTTCTTGGTATTTCTATTTCTTCATGAGGCATGGTAACACTGGTTGCTGCATTTACTTTGGAAATCTCAGACTCCGTAAGGGTGTTTAGTTTTTGTTTTATTTGTTTGGTTGTAAAAAGGCTATTCAGAACTATAACAAAGGTACATGAGTGCTTCTTACTTTACAATTAGTATTTAGGAATTAAATATGAACAGTTAAATCACTCACAAAATAAGGACACATAGATTTTGCCTTTAGAAATAGCAGTAAACCAATAATGTTAAAATGAAAATATCACTTGAATCAATAAAGGAAGTCTCAATTTGATTCTAACAGCTCATTTTCTAACAATTACACATGACATTTTCACCTACTTTTTCTCTTTGTGTAATGTGAAAGGAAGACACATAAAGCTGTTTGCTATAGAATACATTACCTTCTTGATGTTTATAAACAGCAAGAGGATTTTATAAAAAGCCTTGTTATTGATGAGTGATCTCATTTTTAATTCATAAAATGAATTGCTACTGATAGTTTGTGACTAGTTTCTTCTGAATTCACAGGTGTTTGAATGTGCAGCAAGACAGAACTCACTCATGCTGTTAGGTAGGCATGTGACACACATTCACACACACACCTGGACATTTACACCTGTGCTTTGAAGTAAAATCATTGTTTAAGTGATCAAATATGACTAAATATTCCTGTTCAAATAGCTGTAAAGTATTTCCAGATTTTAGACTTAAAAGAAGTTTTTAAACTTTTTTAGAATTGTGGAAGGGGGAAAAATCCAAATATTACTTTGCTTCTCATTGCCTTGAACAAAGGGATGGTCAACTATATGAGGTTGTTACAGAAGTCCCAGGGCAATTCTTTTTTTTTTTTTTTTTTTTTTTTTTGGCAGTACTGCGGATGGAACTCAGGGGCATGCTACCGCTGAGCTACACTCCTAGCCCCTATTTTTTATTCTTTATTTTTGAAACAGGGTCTAAGTTGCAGAGTGCCTCACTAAATAGCTGCCAAGTACTGGGATTACAAGCGTGCGCCACCACCCCTGGCTCCCAGGACAATTCTTATATCAGTATTTAGTTTAAAGCTAACATTAAAAGCATTTTGCATAATAGCTAAGTATTAACTGTTGTATCTCCTGTTTTATGCATCACACAAATATTGCATTAATCTCATGCAAAAATAACTTTTAGGTGCTACAGTGAAATCTGATCTGTCCTGGCTAATGCAGTTCTTTGGATTTGTAATAGCAAACTTTCTATTGCTTATTCACTTTCAAAACCAAGATCTTAAATTTTACTTACTCAACTTTAACTCTGGCAAAAAGTAATTATTCTGTAAACAGTGTTTATCTAATTTTTGGTTATTCTAAGCATTGGTTATAGTAGCATTTTCTTTTTCAACTGTGAAAACAGCGTTTGAGTACTTGAAAGAAGTGATGCATAAAAATATACTGACTGTTGACATCCTGTTGAAACATCAGTAAAGAAAGAGGATGAGTCAGATATTGCATAAAAAACATAAGGTCAAATTTGTAAGGATGTGAAAAAGGCTCACATATTTAGAAATTTGATTAGCAGAATTTAATTGTAAGATATGAATGTAGTCAGTAAGAACCATTGAAAAGGACCAACAAAATTCCATGCTACTGATTAATTAAATTTGATAGCACTTATTGGTTTCTCTTCCAGTGAAATTCAAATTGATTCATCATTCATTGAAGTCCAATCGCTGTCTGTGATTGAGGTAACTTTTGACCACAATATGCATTTTTGCAAAACAGAATATTCATGAATGGCTTCAAGTTAGATGGGAAGGTAGTAATAGATATAGTAATTACAGAAAACATAAGTCATTGCAAGTCCCTTTTTATTTAAAATAAATATATTATAAATATTTAGTATTTGGTGCAATTGCTTTATTTGTTATTGTCCAATTTCCAGAAAATTATTAATAGAAAAATAATATTCAGGGCACCATTAATTTTACCCATGTGTCTTCTAAGTTTATGGCATTTTTCAATATATTAGTGAGATATTTTTGATAACTAAACAGTGTCTTACCACCCAAGTATTCATTACTATTATCTATAAAACAATAAAGTAATAGATAACACTCTAAGGAGGATTGTAATGAACTAATCAAACTTTATAAATAGGGCTATTTGGCTATTGTGTTTCCCAATTATAAAATTTCCCCTAGAACATTCTAGAGATGAGTTATGTGTTCTACTTACTCCATATTGATGTTTCTTCTGATTTTGCCTCCATCTTTCAAACAAATAAACCAAATCACTACCAAAATAATTTTTTAAACCAATCTGCCAACCAAGAGCAATGAAAAATAGAATACTTGAGTTCCTATTACTTCCCTGTTTACAATCACCTACTTTTTTTCTGGCACAGTCCCTCATCCTTTGAAAAAAACAGCACAAGTTTTCACTAATATTCTTGACCTAATTTTTAGCTATTTGCATATTGACATAAAATTAATCTTCAGCTTTCCATTTCTCACTCCCATTGATTCAAAGTGAACTTCATATTATCCATCTCTGTAATGTCTCAATGCATTTAAAATTACAGTCTGTAATCCTAGTTTTTGGGCTCACTTCTTCTAATATTATATTCGACAATTGATTTGACCTCACCAATAGGAGTACATTAAAGGTATTTTTTTTTTACCATCCAAATTCAACTCATGGTCTAACTTCTTACCTAATTGGTCTAATGACCCATCATTATAATAATGAATATGTGATATAAAGGAGTATATTTATACTTGTATTTCTCATTTTATCAGAATAAAACTAGGAAAACATTCCTTCTAAACTCAACTTTTTATTTGCTATGGCAATTAGAATTATAAGACCTCAAATGTCCTGCTGTCCTATTCTCTTGTGTAATTTTGTCCCTTTAGTTTTCCTTCCCCCTCATCTTGGTACTGGGGATTGAAGCCAGGAGAATTCTCCCTCCTAGCTACACACCTAGATTTACTTTATTTATTTATTTATTTATTTATTCATTTATTTATTTATTTATTCACTTATTTTGAAACAAGGTCTCACTAAATTGCTAAGACTGGCCTCAAACTTTTGTTCCTCTTATCACAGTCTCCCAAGTGCTGGCATTACATGCATGTGACACGATGCTTAGCTAGTTCCCTCTCTTTCAATTGAAGCAGCGTTTGCCAATACTATAAGTTATCACTCCTATGCATGTGATATATAACAATGGAATCTTGTAGATATTAGTCAGATTTCTAATTTATTGAATTTTTTGAATTAGTCAATAGGAATGTCTTGGTCAACATATTTTTCCTGATATAATCCAATAAAACTGATCAAATAATTTAGAGGAAAGATTTATTATCTCACAGAGTTTTGGAGATCTTGAAGTTTCAGCATATGTCAGGCTGGGTTACATCTGCCAAGCTCAGGACATGTTGCTATGAAGCAGAAAGAAAAAGAAAAAAAAGAAGGGGAGAGAGAGAGAGAGAGAGAGAGAGAGAGAGAGAGAGAGAGAGAGAGAGAGAGAGAGGAAGAGAGAGAGAAGTTCTTCTCACGTCATGGAGGCTGGAAGAAAGAAAGCAGCAAGCAAAACAATTCAAAGACAAAAGCAGAATCTCTAAGGCCACATCTGTAGAAACTCACCTTCTCCAACATCCCACCTGCCTAAATCACCACCCAGTAAATGCCTTAGATTGCATTTACCCACTGATGAGATTACATGCATCATGACTTATTACATCAACTCTGAACATTAGTACATGAGCCCTTCGGAGGACATTCTATATTTAAGCAAAACAGGGAAAATGCCCTGAGGGGAGGGGGTCTGACCTAATCAGGTAAAATAAAAGATAAAAAGTAGTTTTTGACATTGAGTGGAGAATTTAGAAACACAATCCAGTCCCAGTGTGTGGTTGGGTTCAAATTCTCACTACATGTATGACCAGAAAACAATAACAGACGTCAAACTAAAATTTTAGTATGAAGTGTATCAGGGATGATAATACTTCCAGGGCTCCTCACAGAAGTAAATTTAAATCATCATAAAGAATTTTAACTTCAACCAAAGCTTCAAAAGCTACAGAGTTCAAAATTAAGAATAAAACACAAAACATAATGACCCTACATGAAAGAAAGCCAACAGTGTGTGCTAAATCAGTCTCAGAAACTCAAGATGTGGATATCAGATAAGAGATTTTACTTTTTTAAAAATATTTTTATTGATGAATTTTAATCATATATCTTTGTGAGTTACAAACTGGTGGGGACATACGTGCACATATCGCTCATTTAACCCTTCCCTAATTCCCACCTTATTCCCTTACCCATCCCTTCTTTTCAAGTTCAGTTTAGTGATTAACTTTGATATGTTTGTGAATGTACATCATGTGCATTAAGGTGTTTCCCTTCCCCCACCCCATCACCTTCAGTTGGGTCACCTTCTTTCTCATCTAAGGTTTCTCCTTCTAGGGAGAAAGTGAGTCAAAGAGGGATAAGAGAGTTTTCAATGGAGTTGTAATGCATGAATTTTATCATCAACAAATGAGATGAATTGAAAGAGAACCATACAAAATGCTCTTCAAAAAACCCACCCGGTGGTAGGGCTAAATGCCATAGCATAGTAAATATGTATCGGTACATAGGGAGACAGTCTCCATAGAGACTTTAGATTAATCTGGAAGTCATATCCGGGAGTTTGAGATGGGTAGTACCAGCACGCAAAGCTCTGTATGAGAAATTTAAAAATGTATCACTATTAGAAATAAGAACTTTGAAGCCAGGTGTGGTGGTGCACGTTTGTAATTCCAGCATTTGGGAGGCTGAGACCAAAGAATCCGGGTTCGCGGCCAGCCTCAGCTACCTAGTGAGGCACTCCGCAACTTAGTGAGACCCTGTTTCAAAATAAATAATAAAAAATAGCGCTGGGGGTATAGTTCGGAGGCAGAATTCCCCTGAGTTCAATCTTCAGTACCTCAAAAAAAAAAAAAAAAAAAAAGAACTTTCTTTGAACTTTGAAATGTGTATATCAGTCTTTATGGAAGTTCCTTGAAAGCCTAGTATAAAATAAATACAAATAAGCAAAATATTTCATTTCTATTTTCTTTAATTACCTGACTGTCATTCATTATTCTGGATAATTTAGAGAAGCAGTAAAGGAATTGTGAAGGTGTATCAGGCAAAAATAATAAATAAATAAATAAATAAATACAGTAGACTCTGACCCAACCCCAATTTCATCTTCTGAATGTGAGTTTTGAACATGACTGACTAAGGGAAAAAAAACATGAATTATTTATGAGATTAAAGGTTGGATCTAGAATGGTTATGTTTACACATGACACACTTAGCTTTATCTAGAAAACTTTAGAAAGACTTGTCCCAGAGTAGGTGGTTGATGGAATGAATTTAAGGATATGTTCATCTTTCTTCTTTGAATATGTGAGTCTTATTGTTGTTTTCTACTTCTGTATATCACCTGAAATTGAAAAAATAATGATAAATTAATATTACATACTCATGACATACCTTTCATTTTATGCCTAATCTTTGTAGTTTGGTTTTTACTTAATTTAGTAAATATTTTTTGTGTTCTAGCTTATAGTGAAAATAAGACTAATCTTGTCTTCACATTTTTCCCTAGCTAATCAAATGCTAAGCTTTTCTTTGTAAGAAATCTATTAAAAAAAAC